>JAPYYA010004785.1:0-11427 GCA_028533165.1 Leontopithecus rosalia | reverse complement strand
CAAAGGACTATAAATTGATCTACTATAAGGACACATGCACGTGAACGTTCATTGCAGCACTGTTTACAATAGCAAAGAACTGGAACCAACCCAAATGCCCATCGATGATAGACTGGACTGGGAAAATGTGGCACATATGCACCATGGAATATTATGTAGCAATCAAAAATGATGAGTTCGTGTCCTTTGTAGGGACATGGATGAATCTGGAGAACATCATTCTCAGCAAATTGACACAAGAACAGAAAAGGAAACACCGTATATTCTCACTCATAGGCGGGTCAAGAACAATGAGAACACATGGACACAGGGAAGGGAGTACTACACACTGGGGTCTATTGGGGGGAATAGGGAAAGGACAGCGTGGGGGGAGCTGGGGAGGGATAGCATGGGGAGAAATGCCAGATGTGGGTGAAGAGGCAGAAGGCAGCAAAACACACTGCCACGTGTGTACCTATGCAACTATCTTACATGTTCTGTACATGTGCCTGAAAACCTAAAACACAATAAAAATATTAAAAATTAAGATAAATTAAAAAATTAAATAAAAAAAGCTACAGTAAGATGAGGTTAATTCATTATTGAATAAAGAAAGAAATTTATTTTTATAAACATAGTGTACCTTAAGTGTATAGTGTTTATAAAGCATATAGTAGAGTATAGTCCTGTCTTAGGCCTTCATATTCACTCCCCACTCACTCACTGACTCACCCAGAGCAACTTTCATTCCTGTAAGCTCCATTCATGGAAAGTACTCCATACAGGTATACCATTTAAAAAAATATTTTATGCCATATTTGTACTATACCTTTTCCATGTTTAAATACAGAATACCTTAACTTTGTGTTGCAATTTTCTGCAGTATTTAGAACAGTAACATCCTGAACAGGTTTATAGCCTAGGAGCAATAGGCTGTATCATGTAACCCAGGTGTGTAGTAGGCTATACCCTCTAAAGGTTTGTGTAAGTACACTGAATGACGTTCACACAATGACAAAATCACCCAATGATGCATTTCTCAGATTGTATCCAGGTCATTAAGCAACATATGAGTGTACTTGAAAAAACAGACACAAGCCACATCTGGCCTATAAACTAGTTTTCTGACTCCTGATATTGAGCGCCTTATCTCACATAGGTAATAGAGAAGAGAAACAGAATTTTAGAGAGCTGGCTTCCAGTTCTGTCACTGACCCTAATGGCTACGTTGTTTTAGACAATCTCCTTATCTCACTGCCTCCCTGAACTGTAAAAAGAGAAAAATAAGCACTAAGATCTCCTCCAAAGTCAAAAATCCTTAATCATTGATTGCCCTAGATAATGGTCATAAAACCTCTTCTCTTAGGTTGTAAAACCTGAAAACAATTTCATTAGCGCAAACCATTAAAGCTTATATTTAGTATATAGATCACTGCCATGGGATATTGGCCAATTAATATGAATAAAATATTTTATTAGAAAGAAAAAGTCTATACTAAAAGAAAAAACTAGTTGAAAAACTTTAATGGTACAGCAAATTTATTTTTGACATTTCACATTTTATCCAGCTCCCATATTAGGTTGACTATATCAGATGTATTCAAATCTTTTCTAATTTTTTAAATGTTTCATTGAAATATGCATTTTATTAATGTGGCATCATTATTTTGAAGTTATTATCCTACTTAATGTAAAATATTATTTGGAAGAAAGAGTGAAAGTACTTAATGAAAATAAACATATAAATGGTTAGAAAATCAAATGAGCTGTCAATTATTGCATTAGAGACAGTGGTGGTTGTTATAATGCTTAAGGATAGAAAGCTAATAAAATACATTAATTATAAACATATTTGAATTTTTAATAACCATTTAATAAAATTTATAAATTAAACTTGGAAATTTTTCTTAAATACCAACAGAAGAAAAATATAAAATAAAAAGTATTCTATCACTGAGATAGATCAATAAGTACCTGATGAATGTTAAATATATTCTTTTATAAATGTATACGGTACATAAGGATTTGGATTTCCCACAGATAATTCCAGTTTTACAACTTTATAAAGTTAAACAAACTGTAAATTCTACTTCTTGAGTATATTAACTGAAACACTTTAAAAATGTTCTTTGTAGACAAGGTATAGTAGAGAAGTGTCAATGGATACTGAGACATGAATAAGAAAATTTTAAAAAATAGACTGTTAATAAAATGCGAAGACATTTTAACATATTTCCACAGATGAGGAACATTGCAAATCCAGAGTCCTGACTCACCTACATCATACAGCTCGTTATTGGCAGAGCTGAAGCTAAATCTTGTGAGTCTTAGTTCTCATTCTTGGGTTATTTCCACTGTAACACTTTCAGTCTATATGGTGACAAGTAATATGAAAACAGTAAAAAGGCAAAACCTAAATGTTGTGCTATAAGCTGAAAATCAAGGCTTTCTGTGAGCCAAGCACAGAACTAGTCAAAGCACGCTGCCTGAAAGAGGTGAAACAAAAATAAGTGTGGGAAAATGGGAAATGCAAATCACCTTAGGCAAAGAGAATATCTGTAGTAATTATTTTAAACAACAACAAAAACTATGAAAGAGGAGAGGACTATTTTACATATTCTCTTGACTTGAGAGCAAAAGAAATATAAGAGGTCTTGTTAATTCATTCAGTCATTTAGCAAACATTCTTAGGACCTCCTATGTAATATTTGCAGTGCTGAGTTCTGGGAAACCAATAGTAAACAAGAAAGACTATCTTACTAAGAACAGCAAAACAATAAGAGCTATTTTAGAGAAAACAGAGTACTTAAAGGAGAAATGCACATAGTCATGGACTGGTAAAATAAGTCTTGCTAAAGGAAGTAGTATTTCTCTTAGTCAAAGGTTTGAGTTAGAGTTAGCCATTCAAAGGAGGAGGAAAAGGGAATACTAGGTGAGGAAATCTTTCTTTGTTACCATCTCTGTTGACTTTACTGCAGACTCTGCAGGATTGGTAGATTTCATGACACCACTAGCCACCCCTTTATAAATCCTCCAGGCAGGCTTAGCCTCTATTCAAATCTAAATGTTGTGCAGCCCCATAGTCCTCTCCTCTATCTACATCTTCACATTAGTTGACTTTATCCAGATTACTGGCCTATCTCCAGGCCTTATCTCCCCACTGAACTATAAACCAATGTGTCCAACCACATTTCTAATCTCTACCTGTAGATTATTAGATATTTCAAACATAGAGTGGCTTGGCTGGGGTAGCTCTCTACATTTCTTTCACTTTTCTCTATCAGAGTATGCAAGCTCTCTTGGAACACAGTAATATTAGCAAGAAAAGCCAAAGTTAGTGAGGTGAGAAAGGGACAGGTATTTAAGCCAAACAACAAAGAACTGGTAACAGTTATCTATGCACTGAAGGAGAAAAACAATATTCCAACCCAGTGAAGATCTTCTCTATTTTTACCTCATTTTTTCTACTAACAATGATTATCACTATAAAGCATAAGTGGTGTTTATTTGAGTCTTTAATTCTTTTGTTTTGTGTGTAGCCTAAATTTTTACAAAAAATAGACTATATCCATACTCAGTAATGAATCTTAAAATGAAGTCATGGAGTAATCTCAAAAAAGAAACACTTATCAACCTGTGTCACTAAGAGAATGGTAGTGATGCCAGTGAAGGCTCCGGATATAGCAATTAGTTTTAGAAACTGGACTTGGTTTTGAATGGTTCTTCCACTCCATTATCTGAATACATATAACCAATAAAATCTCATCGCAATTTGAATGAGTCATTATGTAAGCAAAACACAACAATATGGTTGGCTAACTTTTTTGAATTCCTAGGTATATGACCTTGCACTTCAGTCAACATAATCCATTATCTTAACCTAACCACATCCTTCACTGACAGCGTTTTAGTGCATATACAAAATACAATAATAAAAAGCATGAATAATTCAACTGTCAGACCGATTTATAATGACAGTTTTCAGATATAGGGGAAATGAAGAATTGAGCAGATTCTGTGAAGTGAAAATTCCCAATTATGTTGTTCCCTTGTATTAATTAAACAGGTGCTAGGTAGTTTTCAGAGCAGCACCTCCGAGACTTCTGTTATGCAGAGTTACCTACAGTTGTTAAACGTTATGCTCTTCTCAATGAAAGCACTAACACAAATCCTGATTGGGTATCTATTAGGTAGAAAGTACAGCTCCTCTTGGACTCCCTGGAGGAGATACTGACTAATGCTCAGGCAACTCTTCTATTTCCCCAAAACTTTGTTCTTTAAGAAAGAAGTCTGCTTTGGAGTCCTTCCAATGTTTATCAAATGTGCTTCTGACAAACTTACTTTCTTTAAAAATCTTAGCTCATTTCACCACGACTGTCCTATTCTATCATTTCCTTCAAAAAATAGTTTCCTTGGGTCTCATATAAATAACAGAAATAGTCCACATTTGTAGCTCAATATTTAAGGTCTTCCAAACATTGAATTATCTCCACCATGTCCATGGCTTATGCTATTCTGTTTGTGACCAAAACCTGCAGCTTTTGACAAAACTTCATTTCTGAACTCCAGAATCTAAGAACCTAATCAAGTTCTTTTATTAAATATCTGGTAGAGGCCTCAAAATAAACATGTCTAAAATAGAACTCATCATCAATAAAGCCGTTCTTCAATTTATATTCTCTGCTTCTTTGAACGGTTATCCAATACCATCAACCAGAAGTCAATAGCTTACCTTGGAGTCTTTTTTATCATTACTTTTCATATTCAGTTCATCAGCAAGTATGTCTAAAATCCTTCCTGCCTCTCTGTTACCAACTGTGCTGCACAGTCTAGGCCCTACCATATCTCCTCTGAATAATTTATAATAGCTTCACGAATAGTTGCTTTTCTTGTAGCCATGACTCCTTCCCAATGAGATAGTTCATACAACCATGAAATTGTATCTTTCCAATTCATACATTCGATCACTTCACTATCATTTTCAAAGTTCTTTAATGGATTACCATCACTCTAAAACATAATTTAAACTTCTTTGCATGGCTTACAAGATCTTTTTTGATCTGGCTTCTTGCCTCCTCTCCTGCCAGACTTAATCTCTCTCCCATACTTCCCTAAACATTTTATTTTCCAATGCTCATAAAATGCCTTTACTTACTGATATCTCCATGCTTGTGCACACTTAGGTTCTTCTTTGCATAGTACCTGACCCTTTCTTGTCTATCCATCAAACTCTCATTTAAAATTCAAATCTAAACTCAAGTAGTATCTACTGTATAAAATTCCCCTGACTCTTGAGATCTTAGAATCTCCTTTCCCTCTATACATTAAATATATTTAAAATATAATAATTGTTCTTTTATAATGATTTATGTTGTTTATGCAGTATGTTTGTCTCCTACTGGGCTATGCATTCCTTGAAGTCCAGCTCTTTGTACAACGCTGTATCTTCATCTCTTAGGAACACAGTCAGACTTAGAATTTTTAAGAAATTAAATGAATCAATGGATATATAAAAATAAGAGTTTGACTGAGAAAAGAAAAGGAATTATTTTTATTTCAACAGCTTACCAGCACTAACACTCATTATCCCAGTAGGCTAAGTTGCTTGGAAATCTGATGTTTGAATCTTGCCTCCCTGTTAAGATTTTTAAAGTCAGATTCGTGGCATTTCTTGTACAGAAAAGCAGGGGTAAAATGGGAAGAACAGAGGTACAAAAGAAAAATGGGTTTTTCCTTTATCACCACAAAATTCCCTTAGATTTCAGACATGCATGTATCTCTGCCAAGGATTAGGGTGAATGTTTGTTATTATTAATGAGCTATTTTAGGTCATTTATCAGTCAGACCTGTTGGCTAGATTTCATAAACAGTAAGAGAAAAGTAAGAATTAGGTGAGGAAAATGGTATTAGGCAAATGTATATACGCCTAAGAACCAACTCAGTGTTTGCAATGCATCAACTACAAAATTGGAATGCTCCTTTTTCTGATTTTACTTAGAGACTTTCCCACTGCAGGCCCCAGTTCAACCCTGGAAGACACAACAGCACAGAAGGTCTGAGAATAGATGCGAAACACACTGAGCCTTCTAAACTCACATGAACAAGATCAAAAATAAAAATATGAAATAAAATAGAAACAAAGAGTAAGTAACTAACACCCTTTGTCTTATCAAGCTAGCAGGTCCATACTACATAACTTACTATTTTGTTTGTTCAGTGTATTTATTCACCTTTCTAAAGCTTACAATTTTTAAGATGTCACATATAGAATCTGATACTGTACTAGTAGAAGAGACCTAGACACTATGCAGTGTGGTGTTTATCAGACCATGATCTCTCAAGGCTTTGGGTTCTGATGTGATGCCTCAGTGACTAAACTTGAGAAAGCAAGCTTCAGCTTCCCTCCCATACTTCACCTCAAGCAGCAATCTTTTTATCTGTTCCATTTGTTTGTTTAACAATGAAGTCTTGTGCAAAATTTTATTTGGTTGTGACAAAATAATTCTTTATAAAAGTTAAAAATACTGTCATCTATTCTAAATTGCTTGATTTATAGATGAGGAGTCTGATGCTCAGAATGGCTGCCTAATAACTCAAGTTGGTAGCAAATGAATAGAACCTGCCCAGATCTTCTAATGCTCATTATAATTTCGATGGTATACCTGGACTTGAGTTTTAGAGCCCAACTACCTGAATTCAAATTACCACTATTACCTGACTTTGGGCAATTTATTTATCCTTTTTGGGCATCAGTCTTCAACAGAAAAATGGGGTTCATATTGGTACATACCTCACAGAGTTGTTTTAAGGAGTAAATGAGTCAATGCAAAGAAAGTGTCTAATACATAGTAAGCACTCAAAAATATCATTGTTACTGTGATATAACTATTATCCTATTTTACCAAACCGAAAAACTTCAAAGTTAGGCAGTGTGTTTGTTTCTACACTGTTGTTGTATTGTTGCTACAGTAAATTACCACCAACTTGGTGGCTTAAAATAACACAAATTCATTATCTTAAAGTTATTGCAGTCAGATGTCAAAAATGGGTCTCACTGGGCTAAAAGTTAGATGCTAGCTGAGCTGATTTTATTCTGGAGGCTCTAGGGGAGAATCGCTTTCCTTGACTTTTCCAGTCACCTTCATTCCTTGGCTGTGGCCCCTCTGTCTATCTTCAAAACCAACAGTGTAGCACTATTCAGACTCGACTCTGACTCTCACACTCCTGCCTCCTCTCAATCTTTCACTTACAAACACACTTTGTGATTGCATGGGTCTCACTCAGATAATTTAGGGTAATCTCCCTATGTCAAGATCCTTAATTCAATCAACCTGCAAAGACCTATAGCCATGCAAGGTAATATATTTATATGGATATATTTGGAGAATCATTATTCTGTCTATCATAGGTGGGTAATGTACGTATGCAAAACACCTTTGTATAAGAAGAGGGAGTGGTATGTACTGCATAAGTTTTACCAAAAGGCAATTGTGTGTGTGTGTACACACATATACACAGAATATATGTATATCATGTATATATATACATGTGTGTGTGTATACACAGTTGCCTTTACACACACACACACACACACACACACACACACACACAATACCAGGCTAGTCAAACTAATAGGTTAGACCAGGTCTATATAATGTAAAGAAAAGAGGAAAGGGGGTGAGATTGCCTGAGTCTCTGTTATGTAAGCATCCTAGATAATTCAAGATTTTTTTTTCAGATTGAAACAAAATGATAAATGTCCTTCCAACTTCATGCAGTCTGCTTCCTACATGCTTTAAACACCTGGATGTGGGAAATGACCCAGTTTTTATCTACCTTTATTGACTATTTTCAAATTAAACTCTTTAGCAGTCAACAACAGGAGTCACTTGAACAGTTGCTTCTTCCTACACTCTGATTTTATGTCTCTCTTTTAGCCATTACACCTGGTTGACTTGGAGATCCTCCAGGGACAACATCTGTTATCACTGTCTCCCTTGAAATCCAGGCCCACGGTTGTTTGACACAAATGTGGACGAAAATCCAAACTGTACTTGTTTCTGTTGTCTCATGGCTTTGTCACCATATGACAAATCAAATTACATTTCACAGTTGGCAGTTGAAAGAAATGAAGAAATAGTGCAAAGATACCTTTGCCATTAGAGAAGTAAAATATAAAACCTGTTGACTTATCTCCTTTACAAGAGGACCTCAAAAAGTTCATGGAAAAATGGAATTAAAAGACAAAAATTTTAAATACAAACTTTATTTCTCAACATAACCTCCATCAAGTTCAAGACACTTTGTGAGCAATTATATCACCCATTTAGTCTATGCCTGAAGAACTGAGACTGTTTAAAATTTAAGCATGCCAATTCAGTCTTTTTAAATTATTAATGGAAGAAAAATTGGGTGCCATTTAAAGTTTTTATTTTTAGTATTGGGAAACAAAAAGAAGTCAGAAGGAGCCAAATCAGGACTGTAAGGTGGATGCCTAATGATTTCCCATTAAAACTCTTGCAGAATTGCCCTTGTTTGCTGCAAGAAATGAGCAGAAACATTGCTGTGGTGGAGAAGGACTCTCTAATGAAGCTTTCCCAGGCATTTTTCTGATATAGCTCTGGCTAACTTTCTCGAAACACTCTCAAAATAAGTAAATGTTGTTATTCTTTGGCTCTTGATTTGGTTTTGGCTGTGTCCCCACCCAAATATCATCTTGAACTGTAGTTCCCATAATCCCCATGTGTCATGGGAGAGAGCCAGTGTGAGGTAATTGAATCATGAGGGTTGTTATCTCCATGCTGTTTTTGTGATAGTGAATGAGTTCTCATGAGATATGATGGCTTTATGAGGGGTTTTCCCCTCACTTCACTCTGTACTTCTCCTTGCTGCCACCCTGTAATAAAAGATGGGTTTGCTTCCCTTTCCACCATGATTATATATTTGCTGAGGCCTCCCTAACCGTGCGTAACTGTGAGTCAATTAAACCTGTTTTCTTTATAAATTACCAGTCTTGGGTATGTTCTTATAGCAGTGTGAGAACGGTCTAATACTGCCCATTAAAAAATCAATGAGCAAAATACTTTGAACATCCCAAAAACGGTTGCCATAACCATTGTTCTTCACTGGTCAGTTTGTGCTTTGACTGGACCGCACCCACCTCTTGGTAGCCATTGCTTAATTGGGCTTGGTATTTAGAATTGTACTGGTCAAGACATGTTTTATTTCTTGTAACAATTCTTTGAAGATATGCTTCAGGATCTTGATCCCACTTACTTAAAATTTTCATTGAGAGTTCTGTTCTTTTCTGCAGCTAAAGTAGACACAACAGTTTTGACATCCATAGAGAGAGAACATTGCTTAACTTTAATTTTTTAGTCAGACTGTGTAAGCTGAACCAATTGAAATACCTCTGATGTTGGCAGTTGTTTATGCTATTAATTATCAGTCCTTTTCAATTAGATCACAAACAAGATTAATTTTTTCTTTGCAAATCAATAGGGTTGGTCTGTCCCTGAAGACTTCATCTTCAACACTGTCTCATCCCATTTTAAAATGAATTATCTATTTGTAAACTATTAGTTTCTTTGGGAAATTATCTCTATAAACTTTCTATAAGCATCAGTGATTTCCCCATTCTTCCACTAAAGCTTCACTAAAAGTTTGATGTTTGTTTTGCTTCAGTTTCACTGGAATTCATGTTGCCCTGATAACGACTCTTTACAAACTGATACCTTATCCTTTTCAGTGCTTCAAACTAGATAATATTTACACGTTATAACAATTTAGTACAATTTGGTTTTGATGCAAAAATTTTGAAATCCATGCATAGTTTTTTCATAGTGTGCATTTCCCATAAACTTTTTGAAGACCTCTTATATTTAGTATGATTATTATCATTGCCACTGTGGAAATCAGCTTTTAAAATGGTTATCAGAAACATCTTCTGAGCTCCTAATTCAGGTCCTAAAATCTAGATCAGTCTTCATAAACAGAAGTGAGTGAGAAGCATTCAAAGCAACCGAGTGAACTTGAGGAGCTGATGTTGAAGGAAGGGTGAGGAAGAAATAACAAGTAGGAAGAAGAGAAATGATAAAATAGAAAAAAATGTTGTCATGTGTTCATATGTATGATATAGTAAGTATTCATGATGGTCAAAAGTCTTATACAAAAGAAGGAAAAGATTTGTCCTACACTATTTCTGGCTACTAAATATTAATAGGTAAAGATCTACTAACAGTTAAAAGAATCTAAAGCCTGTGAAAGTCACTACTTTACTGAATATAAGTTTATGAGCCACTGTTTATCCAATAGATGAAAGGTAATGACTTTTGTCACATGCCATATTTTTAAAAAAGAGGCAAACTACTAGCCATTAAGTCTTAATGCACTGAATCAGTTTTTCTGTCACTAAAAATATATTAACATGGCCACTAAAACCAGTGGGAAAGATACTGGTATAAATGAGGGTGCAATGGTTGTTTTTTTTGCATTTTAGGTTTTGGGGTACATGTGCAGAACATGCAAGATAGTTGCATAGGTACACACGTGGCAGTGTGTTTTGCTGCCTTCCTCCCCTTCACCCACATTTGGCATTTATCCCCAGGATATCCCTCCCCCGCTCCCCCCTACCGCTGTCCCTCCCCTATTCCCCCAACAGATCCCTTGTGTGTAGTACTCCCTTCCCTGAGTCCATGTGTTCTCATTTTTCATCACCTGCCTATGAATGAGAATATGCGGTATTTCATTTTCTGTTCTTGTGTTAGTTTGCTGAGAATGTTCTCTAGATTCATCCATGTCCCTACAAAGGACATGAACTCATCATTTTTGATTGCTACATAATATTCCATGGTGCATATGTGCCACATTTTCCCAGTCCAGTCTGTCATCGATGGGCATTTGGGTTGGTTCCAGTTCTTTGCTATTGTAAATAGTGCTTCAATGAACATTCATGTGCATGTGTCCTTATAGTAGACAAATTTATAGTCCTTTGGATATATACCCAGTAATGGGATTGCTGGGTCAAATGGAATTTCTATTTCTAAGGCCTTGAGGAATCGCCACACTGTCTTCCACAATGGTTGAACTAATTTACACTCCCACCAGCAGTGTAAAAGTGTTCCTATTTCTCCACATCCTCTCCAGCATCTGTTATCTCCAGATTTTTTAATAAACACCATTCTAACTGACATGAGATGGTATCCCAATGTGGTTTTCATTTGCATCTTTCTAATGACCAGTGATGATGAGCAGTTTTTCATATGTTTGTTGGCCTCTTGTATGTCTTCTTTGGTAAAGAGTCTGTTCATATCCTTTGCCCATTTTTGAATGGGCTTCTTTGTTTTTTTCCTGTAAATCTGTTTGAGTTCTTTGTAAATTGTGGATATCAGTCCTTTGTCAGATGGGTAAATTGCAAAAATTTTTTCCCATTCTGTTGGTTGTCGATTC
>JAPYYA010004784.1:0-11429 GCA_028533165.1 Leontopithecus rosalia | reverse complement strand
GGCAATTCTCCTGCCTCAGCCTCCTGAGTAGCTGGGATTACAGGCACACACCACCATGCCCAGCTAATTTTTTGTATCTTTAGTAGAGACGGGGTTTCACCATGTTGACGAGGATGGTCTCGATCTGTTGACCTCGTGATCCACCCGCCTCGGCCTCCCAAAGTGCTGGGATTACAGGCTTGAGCCACCGCGCCCGGCCGGTTGATGGGCATTTAAACTGTTTCCATGTTTTTGCATTTGTGAGTTGTGTTACTATAAACATGCTTATGCAAGTGTCTTTTTCATATAATCACCTCTTTTCCTTTGGGTAAGAATCTGTATTTTAACCAGAACTCAAGGTGATTCGTGAACACATTCAATTTGAGAAGCATGACTTTAGTCTAGTGGTTCCTGGGGCGTGATCCCAAGAGTACAACTGTAGCACTTGGGAATAGTATTAAAATGCAAATTCTAGGCCAATGTATGTACTATTGAACTTAAAACCTGAAGTTGTAGTTCAACAATTGTATTTTAATACAGTTATCAGGGCATCCTGATGCACACTGAAGTTTGAGAAGCTGACTATACAACTGACAAGGGAGGGGCTGTCTTATTAATTTTCTATACTCTATAGGTGTAGGGTATGTATTTTACAAATGTGTAAGAAGTGACTGAGCAAATGGATGAATGAGTGAATGATGCTTTTGTTTATATCACAGATAATGTGTAGTTTTTTCTTCTCTGATATACCATACAAATTTATTTATACTTCACATATGGTATTTACATTTAATTACTTAAATGACTAAAATTTTAATTATTTCTGTACATACATTATGTCTAACATTGAGTGGTATATGTTATTCAATAGATGTTTAATTTGGTTGAAATAATTCTCTTGTATATTTTTCTACTTTTGGTCCCAGCCCCCACTGCCACACACCTTTCCCTTTCATGATACTTTGTTTTAGACCAAGCGAAGGACCAAGTACAAGATATAAGGCAGGTGGGAATCTGACCTATTGGAATTTGTCTTCTCAAAATAACAAAAATAAATCTTAAAACAAAGTTGGAAATAAAAGTGAGAAAAGCATTTTAAAATTAAAAAAAAAAAACTGGACTGTCTGGGAATGTGACAGAATAGAAACAGCTCCAGTCTACAGCTCCCAGCGAGATCAATGGAGAAGGTTGGGTGATTTCTGCATTTCCAACTGAAGTACCCAGCTCATCTCATTGGGATTGGTGAGATAATGGATGCAGCCTAAAAAGGGCAAGCTGAAGCTGGGTGGGATGTTGTCTCATGCAGGAAGCATAAGGGGTCAGGAACTTCCCTCCCCCTCAGCCAAGGGAAGCCGTATGGAACTGCTGTGAGGAACAGTGCACTCTGCCCCAGATATGACACTTTTCCCACAGTCTTTGCAACCCACAGAACAGGAGATTCCCTCAGGTGCCCATGCAATCAGGACCCTGGCTTTCAAGTACAAAACTGGGTGGCCATTTGAGTAGACACTGAGCTAGCTACAGGAGTTTTTTGTTCATACCTCAGTGGCATCTGGAATGCCACTGAGACAGAACTGTTCACTCCCACTGAAAGGAGACAAGTAATCTAACTCAGCGGTTCCTACTTCCACAGAGCCCAGCAAACTAAGACCAACTGGCTGGAAATTTTCGCTGTCAACACAGCAGTCTTACGTCAAGCTGGGATGCTTGAGCTTGGTGTGGGGAGGGGCGTCTACCATTACTGAAGTTTGAATAGGTGGTTTTCTTCTCACAGTGTAGACAAAGCCTCCAGGAAGTTTGAACTGGGCAGAGACCACCTCCAGCTTGGCAAAGTCACTGTGGCCAACTGCCTCTCTAGAAACAAACTCCTCTGAGCTAAAGGAGCATGTTTCTCATCTCTGAAAGAAAGGCAGCAGTCCCAGTCAGAGGCTTATACATAAACCTCCCATCGACCTGGGACAGAGCACCTGGGGGAAGGGGCGGCTGTGGATGCAGCTTCAGCAGACTTAAATGTTTCCTGCCTGCCAGCTCTGAAGAGAAAGTCAAATTGTCTCTGCTTGCAGATGACATGATTGTATATTTAGAAAACCCCATCATCTCACCCCAAATCTTCTTAAGCTGATAACTTCAGCAAAATCTCAGGATACAAAATCAGCGTGAAAAATCACAAGCATTCCTGTGCACCAATAATAGAACAGAGAGCCAAGTCATGAGTGAACTCCCCATCACAAGTGCTACAAAGAGAATAAAATACCTAGGAATACAACTTCCAAGGGATGTGAAGGACCTCTTTAAGGAGAACTATAAACCACTGCTAAAGGAAATAAGAGAGCACACAAACAAATGCAAAAATATTCCAGGCTCATGGTTAGGAAGAATGAATATAATGAAAATAGCCATACTGTCCAGAGTAATTTATAAATTTGAAGCTATTCCCATCAAGCTACAATTGATTTTCTTCACAGAATTAGAAAAAAAACTACTTTAAATTTTATATGAAACCATAAAAAGAGCTTGTATAAACAAGATAATTCTAGGCAAAAAGAACAAAGCTAGAGGCATCATGCTACCTGACTTCAAAGCATACTACAAGGCTACAGTAAACAAAACAGCATGGTCCTGGTACCAGAACAGTTGTGTAGACCAATGGAACAGAACATAGGCCCCAGAAATAACACCACACATCTACAACCATCTGATCTTTGACAAAGCTGACAAAAAGAAGCAATGGAAATAGGATTCCCTATTTAATAAATGGTATGGGGAAAACTGGCTAGCCATATGCAGAAAACTGAAACTGGACCCTTTCCTTATACCTTATACAAAAATTAACTCAAGATGAATTAAAGACTTAAACATAAGGCCTAAAACTATAAAACCCTAGAAGAAAACCTAGGCAATACTGTTCAGGACATAGGCATGGGCAAAGACTTCATGACTGAAACACTAAAAGCAATGGCAACAAAAGCCAAAATTGACAAATAGGATCTAATTAAACTAAAGAACTTCTGCACAGCAAAAGAAACTATCACTAGAGTGAACAGGCAACCCACAGAATGGGAGAAAATTTTTGCATCCTATCCATGTGACAAAGGACTAATATTCAGAGTCTACAAAGAACTTAAACAAATTTACAGGAAAAAGACAACCCCATCAAAATGTGGGCAAAGAATATGAACAGACACTTTTCAAAAGAGGACATTTATGTGGCTGACAACCATACGTAAAAAAGCTTATCATCACTGGTCATTAGAGAAATGCAAATCAAAACTACATTGAGATACCATCTCACACCAGTTAGAATGGCAATCATTAAAAAATCTAGAGACAACAGATGCTGGAGAGGATGTGGAGAAATAGGAACACTTTTACACTGTTGGTGGGAGTGTAAATGAGTTCAATCGTGGAAGACAGGGTGGTGATTCCTCAAGGACCTAGAAATAGAAATTCCATTTGACCCAGCAATCCCATTACTGGGTATATATCCAAAGGAGTATAAATTTTTCTACTATAAGGACACATGCACATGAATGTTCATTGCAGCACTGTTTACAATAGTGAAGACCTGGAACCAATTAAAATGCCCATTGATGATAGATTGGACAGGAAAATTGTGGCACATATACAGTGTGGAATACTATGCAGCCATAAAAAACGATGAGTTCACATCCTTTGTAGGGACATGGATGAACCTCGAAACCATCATTCTCAGCAAACTGACACAAGAACAGAAAACCAAACACTGCATGTTCTCACTCATAGGTGGGTGTTGAACAATGGGAACACATGAACACAGGGAGGGGAGCATCACACACTGGGGTCTGGAGGGGGGAAATAGGGGAGGGGCAGCAGGGGCTGGGGAGTTAGGGAGAAATAGCATGGGGAGAAATGCCAGATATAGGTGATGGGGAGGAAGGCAGCAAATCACACTGCCGTGTGTGTACCTATGCAACAATCTTGCCTGTTCTTCACATGTACCCCAAAACCTAAAGTGCAATAAAAAATAAAATTAAAAAATAGCTCATCATCACTGGCCCTTAGGGAAATGCAAATCAAAACCACAAGGAGATATGATCTCACACCAGGTAGAATGGCAATCATTAAAAGTCAGGAAACAACAGATGCTGGAAGGGATGTAGGGAAACAGGAATGTTTTTCCACTGTTTGTGGGAGTGTAAATTAGTTCAACCATTGTGGAAGACAGTGTGGCATTTCCTCAAGGATCTAGAACCAGAAATATCATTTGACCAAGCAATCCCATTTTTAGTATATGCCCAAAGGATTGTAAATCATTCTATTATAAAGATACATGTGCATGTATATTTATTGCAGCACTCTTCACAATAGCAAAGACTTGGAACCAACCCAAATGCCCATCAGTGATAGAGAAAATGTGGTGCCATGGAATACTATGAAAGGGTATATTCCAACGTGGAATAAATGTTGCGCTATGGAATACTATGCAGCCATAAAAAGGATGAATTCATGTCATTTGCAGGGACATGGATGAAGCTGGAATCCATCATTCTCAACAAACTAACACAGGAACAGAAAACCAAACACCACATCTTCTCACTTATAAGTGAGAGTTGAACAATGAGAACACATGGACACATGAAGGGGAACATCACACTTCAGTGCCTGTTGGAAGGTGCAGGGCTAAGAAACGGATAGGATTTGGAGAAACCTAATGTAGATGATGGTTTGATGAGTTCAGCAAACCACCATGGCATGTGTATACCTATGTAACAAACCTGCACATTGTGCACATGTATCCCAGAACGTAAAGTATAATTTTAAAAAGTGAGAAAAGCAAATAAATCTAGTTTGAGAAGACACCTGGTTGCTGGCCCCACCCATAATTTATTCTTTTATAAAATGGCTTTGGTTGCCATGTTGAATCGTGAGAACATGTGGCGTGCAAACACTGTTGGAAACCAAAGGCAGCTTGAGTCTGAAATAGGATTTTCCAGTCCATCATAAGGGAGTGCCAAAATTTTCATTGCTCAGAGAATGCTGTTTTATTTCAACCAGTGAAATGAAATTGTCAGGCTGGAAAACTAATGCTAACTCTTGGCAGCAGTGCTTTGTGGATCCTTTTTATTTACAAGGGACAGACTATAAATAATAGCATTTGTTTAGCACTTTGTCACTTCCAAGAACTGCAACGGCCTTGACAAACAGACATCAGTGTTCTTCGCTAGCTCACAGGTGGTTAGTTTTTAATACCCAGTAAGGAGGGTTGCTATAAGTAGATAGCAACACAAATACTGATGAGGTCTTTCAGTTTAAGATCTTAGGCTAACAATGACTATTCTGTCATTCTGGACTTTTCTTAATTAGTCATACCCTAAAACAGCAGGCCTTCCCTGGGGCACTAAAAATGTCTAAACGTGTGAATATTTGTGGTAAGACAATGATTGATTAATGTATCTAAGTTTTATGATGAGTAGTTGACCAAAGTTACTAAATATGACTCATATTTCAACAACCTCCCTCCAAGATGGTCCAAATCAACAGGTCCTCCTCTGGTGCCGTCTTTAGCTACACACTGTGATCCAGAGGGTTGAAAGAGAATCCATTGACTATATTTATCTGGAAGACCATCGCAAACTCTACATGAATTGTTCTTAGGGAGATGGGAAAAGCCTGATATGCCTTTTTCAGTTACCTCATACTGTAAGATGCACAAGCTGCATGGTGATTGTGTATGCAGCCCTTGTAGGAAGACCAAAGCAAAATTAGCAAGGAATGTTGTCCTAAAGAAAAAAAACCAAAAAACAAAACAAACAAACAAACAAACAAAAACAGTAAAACGAGCCCCTACCCTCCCTTCTCCCATCCGTTGCTATGGAAGTTTCTATAAATAGAAAAGCCAGTAATAAAAATCATGAGATTCAAAACAAGTAGACTAAAAAGTATGCACATATTTTAAAGATAATGCTATTTATTTCACTTGCAATGAAACTATTGCTTTTTTTGAAAGCAAGCACTATTAAGAGAGCCTATGATATGGACTGTATTTCATAACTAATATTAAAGATTTCCCATGGAAAGATTAAATAAACTAATTTCAAATTTTTTACAGTAATATCTTTAAAAGATATGTTATTATAACTGGTTACTCCAGTAGAAGTATGCAGGCCTCATAATGTTAAGAAAAATATATTTATAATATTGTTTTAAACATTTAAAGAAAACAAACAAAAAGAATGAGAAGTTATGAAGAGGAGGAAAGTCTTTAAATGGTAGTGTGTGCTCAAATCCCATGACTTCATGTTTACTGCCACCTGCCACCACTCCCTTCACATATTCTCAATTCCCAGTTTCTCATTTATGGTATTTTGTTCATATAACACATATCACCTTTGAAAATGAAATTTAGTTTATTTTTTATTATGCTTATTGTTTCTTATCTGTCTCTTCACTCTGGAAAGTAAGCTCCATGAAGACAGGTATGTGTCTACTTTGTTCCCTGATACATCCTAAGCACCTAGGCCAGAGCCTGGCAGACTGGGGTGCTCAGTCAATAACTGCTGACTGAATGAATGATGAAGAAAAAGTTAATACAAAATCCTTAGTCACATATACTTATATTCCTTTTCCTGATCACCAGGATACAATTTCTTTTAAATGAGTGAAAAACAAGCTTATTGAGAAAAAGAAAGCTTTCTCTCTCATTAGGATAAATGACGCTTAGCAGGATTGAGTCATTGATTACAAATTACGAAGCTGGTTAGTGAGAGAATCAAGACTTAATAGCCAGAATGTCAGACTCAAAATTCAGTGTTCTTCCTAAACTTTACCATTTTCGTGTTTTTAAGTCTAGATATCTTGTTTGCTCAAATCTCTCATAGTTGTTTAGGGCTTTATCATGTAAAACCCTTTCCCGTATAATACTTGAGCCATAGAACTATTAGTTTCCTTTAATAGATAAAGAAACTGAAGGTTAGAGAGCTACGGACTTGCTGAAGATCGCATAGATGCCTAATTAATGGCAAATGAAGGATTAAATTCCTGGAATCTAGTTGTTACTACATAATTCTCTCTTGTTACTGTTCATTTTAAAAATGTACTAAGCACCATCAATGTGCTAAGCCCTATACCAGGCACTAGTTGGCAAAAGCCTATTCGTGCTGTTATAGAAGTATATTTTCAGTCCATAAATAAACACATGACATACTGGGTGGTGGTAACTCTCTGCATAAAAATGAGACAAAATATCAGATATATACAGAGGAAATGACAGTGTTGAAAACAATCCTATTCACAATAACAGATAAATGGAATCAACCTAAATGTCCAGCAGGGATAGACTGGGTAGAGAGGGCATGGTACCTATACATCATGGAACACTATGCATGTTATAAAGAAAGAGATCATGTCATTTGCAGGAACATGGATGGAACTGGAGACTATTATTCTTAGCAAACTGATGCAGCAATAGAAAACCAAATAGCATTATGTTCCACTTATAAGTGGAAACTAAATGATGAGAACACATGGGCACAGAGAGGGGAACAACAGACACTGGGACCTGTTGAAGAATAGAGGGTGAAAGGATGGAGAAGATTAAGAAAAAAATACTAATGAGTACTAGGTTTAATACACGGGTGATGAAATAATATGTACAGCAGCGCCCTGTGACACAAGTATGCCTATGCGACCAAACTACACATGCACCCACAAACTTGACATAAAAGTTAAAAAGAAAGGAAAACAGTGCTATATTATTAATTGGGATGGTCATCTAAAAAGGCCTTTCAGATTAAGAGACTCCATGAATTCAACTTTACTTTAGAAATTCAGTTGGCCTAGATCTGAGGGGAATGAGGATGGAATTTGGTAGAGAAAGAGCATTCTAGACAATGAGTGTAAAATCAGAGTGGCTGGAGCAGAGTGAACAAGAACAGGGAAATAGGAGAAGAGAGCAGCTGTTAAGGAGCAGGAATGTGAAATGTGGGTAAAATACTGATTGTTTTCTAAGGAATTTTATTGTCTCATATTTTAAAGAATGACTTTGGCTCTATGCTGTGTGGGAAATAGATACACAGACCAAGTTTAGGGGCTATTGTTCTGTATGAGAATTGATAGTGCTATGTACTAAGGTGGGGAAACATGGTAGTATCAAGGACACATTTCAAAAGTTCACCAATGAATTGTTGACTTTTATAGATATTGACCTTACTTGATTCTTGGGTGTCATCTGTAGGAGGGCATCTGGTTTCCACAGCATAGCATTACCTTACCTGAGTGAATATATGTCAATTCAAAGCTGGTTCTCAGCCTAGAGAACTTAGAAGCCTGATGTGTCAGCAAAAGATCAATTTCTTGTTCAATGAAACACTCAAAGATTGACATGTGAGAATGAGAAAAACAATCAATGCATTACCTCTTACAATGAGAAATGTAATTTATCTTGAATAAGCTTCTGTTGATTGATGAGTGATATGGTTTGGCCGTGTCATCACCCAAATTTCATCTTGAATTATAGTTCTGATAATCCCCACATGTTGTGGGATGGAGTGGGTGGAGAAAATTGAATCATGGGAGCAGTTTCCCCATCCTGTTCTCATCATAGTGAGTCAGTTCATATGAGATCTGATGGTTTTATAAGGAGCTTCCCACTTCACGGGGCACTTATTCTTCTCCTTTCTGCCACCATGTGAAGAAGGATGCATTTGCCTCCCATTCTGTCATGATTGTAAGTTTCCAAAGGCCTCCCCAGCCATGCTGAACAGGATCAATTAAAACAAACTCATTTATAAATTACCAAATCTCAGGCATGTCTTTATTAGTGTGAGAATGGACAAATACACTAAATTGGTATTAGGAGTAGAGTGCTGCTGTAAGGATAACTGAAAATGTGGAAGCAACTTTGGAACTGGCTAACAGGCAGAGGTTGGAACAGTTGGAGGACTCAGAAGAAGACAGGAAAATGGGAGAAGTTTGGAACTTCCTAGAGACTTGTTGAATGGCTTTGACTAAAATGCTGATAGTTATTTGGACAATGAAGTCCAGGCTAAAATGGTCTTAGATGGGGATGTGGAACTTGTTAGGAACTGTAATAAAGGTAACTTTTGCTTTACTTTAGCAAAGAGACTGGTGGCATTTTGCCTTGCCCTAAAGATCCATGTAACATTGAACTTGAGAGAGTTGATTTAGGATATCTGGCAAAAGAAATTTCTAAGTGGCAAAGTGTCCAAGAGGAAGCAGAAGATAAAAGTTTTAAAAATTTGCAGACTGATTATATAATAGAAAAGAAAAACCTGGCAAAGCCAGGTACTGTGGCTCACGCCTATAATCCCAGCACTTTGGGAGGCCAAGGCAGACAAATCACTTGAGATCAGGAGTTCAAGACCAGCCTGGCCAATATGGTGAAATTTCATCTCTTCTAAAAATACAAAATTAGCTGGACATGGTGGCAGGAGCCTGTAATCCCAGCTACTTGGGAGGCTGAGGCAGGAGAGTCCCTCAAACCCAGGAGGTGGAGGTTGTAGTGAGCCGAGATTACATCACTGCACTCCAACCTGGCATTTTTTTTCCATCTCAAAAAAAAAGAGTAAGGAAAAGAAAAACTCATCTTGCAGGAGAAATTCAAGCCCAAGCTGGCTGCAGAAATTTGCATAAGTAACAAGGAACCAAATGTTAAACACCAAAACAGTGGGGAATATGTCTCCAAGGCATGGAAGAGAACTTCATAGCAGCCCCTTGCATCACTGTTCTGCAGGCCTAGGAGGGAAAAATGGTTTCCTGGGCTAAGTCCGGAGGCCCCCTGCTCTGTGTTGCCTCAAGACACGGTGCTCTGCATCCCAGAGGGTTCACCTCCAGCTATGGCTAAAAGGGGAGAACATACAGCTAAGGCCATTGCTTCAGAGGGTGCAAGCCCCAAACATGGGCAGCTTCCACATAATGTGGGTACACAGAACATAAGAACTGGAGTTTGGGAACCTCCACCTAGATTTCAGAGGATGCATGGAAAAGCCTAGATGTCCAAGCAGAAGTTTGCTGCAGGGCTGGAGCCTCATAGAGAACCTCTGTTAAACAGTGTGGAAGGAAAATGTGGGGTTGGAGTCCCCACACAATATACTCACTAGGACACTTCCTAATGGAGCTGTGAGAGGAGGATCACCGTCCTCTAAACCCCAGAATGGTAGATCTACCTACAGCTTGCACAGTGCACCTGGAAAAGGCACAGATACTCATCCCCAAACATGAAAACAGCCAGAAGAGGGGCTGTAACCTGCAAAGTCATAGGATGGAGCTGCCCAAATTCATGGGAACCCTCCTCGTGCATCAGCATGCCCTGGATGTGAGACATGAAGTCACAGAAGATCATTTGGAACTTTGAGGTTTAAGGACTGCCCTATTGGATTTCAAACTTGTGTAGGTCCTATAGCTCCATTGGTTTGGCCACTTTTTCCCATTTCAAATGGGTGTATTCACCCAATGCCTATACCCTCATTGTATATATGAAGTAAGTAACTTGCTGTTGATTTTAAAGGTTCATAGGCAAAAGGGACTTGCCTTGTCTCAGTTGAGACTTTGGGCTTGGACTTTTGGGTTAATGTTAGAATGATTTAAGACTTTGGGGAAACTGTTGAAAAGTAGTAATTGTGTTTTGAATTGTAAGGACATGAGATTTTTGGAGGAATCAAGTGTAGAATGAGACAGTTTGGCTGTGTCCCTACTCAAATCTCATCTTGAATTTAGTTCCCATAATCCCCACATGTTGTGGAAGGAACCATGTGGAGATAATTGAATCATGGGGACAGTTTTCCCCATATTGTTCTCATGAAAATGAGTTTATTCTCATGGGATCTGATGGTTTTATAAGGGGCTTGCCATTTCACTGGGCATGCATTCTTCTCCTTCCTGTCACCATGTGAAGAAGGATATGTTTGCTTCCCTTACTCCCATGACTGTAAGTTCCTGAGTCTTCCCAGCCATGTGGAATGGTGAGTCAATTAAAACTCTTTCTTTTATTAATTATTCAGTCTTGGGTATGTCTTTATTAGCATTGTGACAATGAAGTAATAAAATCAGTGTGTCCTTTTTCTATAGACATGGAGGAGAGTAAATTAGATACAGAATGTTGCCGGATGAATATAGCAGAGCAGAAAACAGGAAATAAATGGATAATTTAACAGCATGATTCATCCATCTACCTATAGTTAATGCCATAAAGATATACCTATTAAAAATACCATATAGTTACTCATGTTCTTAGTCCAGAATATACATATGCCAGGACAAAGTTGGAGAACCTAGAGTCAGGATATCTCTTTCTCTCTTGTGGTCTCTCCACCCTGACCAAAGACCAAAACATCCTCCAACAACCTAACTATCACATTTCCACTTCAGATATGTTAATATATTTGATAGTTTTCACTCTTTTTTGCCCTGAAATCAGTCTCTTTGATGACTTTGTTAATCAGATCCAGTATATA
>JAPYYA010004783.1:0-11432 GCA_028533165.1 Leontopithecus rosalia | reverse complement strand
GCAATATCTCTCTCATTGCTTGATTTCCTTCCTTCCCTTCCCTCCCTCCCTCCTTCCCTGCCTCCCTTCCTTCCTTCATCCCTTCCTTCTTCCCTCCCTTCCTCCTTCCCTCCCTTCCTGCCTTCCTCCCTTCCTCCCCCCCCCCAAAAAAAAAGAAAAACTATCTCCACTGACATTCTCACAGGCAGTATGAGTGATTCTCTCATCAGTTTTTATTTTGATATGTGAAAAATGATACGACACTAATTTCTTTTTATTATTGATGAGGGTGATGTTTCATAATAAACTATTTTAGTCACCTTTATTTCCTTTTGTGAATCAACTATTTCTGCCTTTTAAAACTGCAATCGTGGCTGGGCGTAGTGGTGGGTGGGCGTGATGGTGCACACCTGTAATCTCAGCACTTTGGGAGGCCAAGGTGGGCAGATCACAAGGTCAGGAGATGGAGACCTTCCTGGCTAACAAGGTGAAATTCCGTCTCTACTAAAAATACAAAAAATTAGCTGGCCATGATGGCACATGCCTGTAGTCCCAGCTACTTGGGAGGCTGAGGCAGGAGAATCATTTGAATCTGGGAGGCAGAGGTTACAGTGAGCCGAGATCACGCCACTGCACTCCAGCCTGCGTGATAGAGTGAGACTCCATCTCAAGAAAAAAAAAAAAAAGAAAAACTGCAATCGTTCTGCTTTGTAAAAATTGACTTGTGCAGCGGGGCACAGTGGATCATGCTTGTAATCCCAGCACTTTGCACAGATCACGAGGTCAGGAGTTTGAGATCAGCCTTCCAATATGGTGAAATCCCATTTCTACTAAAAAAAAATACAAAAATTGGCCAGGTGTGGTGGTGTGCACCTGTAGTCCCAGCTACTTGGGAGGCTGAGGCAGGAGAATCACTTGAACCTGGGAGGCAGAGGTTGCAGTGAGCCAAGATCATGCCACTGTACTCCAGCCTGGGCGACAGAGTGAGACTCCATCTCAAAAAACAAAAAAATTTGATATAATCTCATTTTTGGAAATACTGTCTTGAGCTCATTTTCAGTTGCTGATGGTATAATCTAGCATACCAAAGTAGCCACTTTTTTTTATTGTGGTAAATAAGATATAAATAACATAAAATTTACCATTTAAACTATTTTCAAGTGTACCATTCAGTGGCTTAAAGTACATTCACAATGTTGTACCACTATTACCACTGTCTGAAACACACCAACTCTCTCTGTACCCATTAAACAGTAACTCTCCATTCCCTCTTCCCTGTAGACATGAGTTACCTCTATTTTACTTTCTGTCTCTATGAATTTGCCTGTTCTAGGTACTTCTTCTATGTGGGGTCATACAATATTTGTCTTTTTGTGTCTGGCTTATTTCACTTAGCGTAATCTTATCAAAGCTCATCCATATTATAGCATCTGTTAGAACAAAGCATTTAATTTTACATGGTCAAAGGAAGGTCAGGGAAGTTTTCCTTTATGAGTCTCTGCTTTTAACTACCAGATGGTCAGTAAAAATTCATCCATATTTCCTTCCATATTTTTGTTTGAATTTTAAAACTTATCTCCTTAAGTTCATTTGAAATTTCTGGGTGTGAGCGGAGAATCTAAATAGATTTTATCAATAGTTTACTTCTCTCTAAGTACCATTTTCTGAACAATGCTTTCCTTCCCCATGGCTTATGATACCTCCTTTATCATATGTTAAATGTAGCTTTTGTCTCTAGTTAGCCTCCATCCTCATCCCCTTACTTTGCAATTCCCCGAAGGGGCCAAGAGGCTCATTTCTGGTCTTTGCTGCATACTTACTCCCCCTGCCAGACCATCCTCAAACAAGCTCTGGTTGACTCACTCTTCCACACTTGCCACCAACTACCTGAAATCTTCTCAACTCAGATGTCTGGTCTCCGCCTACCTTCATACTCACCCTCAATCAAAACCAGTGCCCTTGCCTACAATCTGTACAAAGAAAGGAGAGCAGCTCCTCTCAGCAGACATAAACCTATCACTAGCTCCCCTTTCCTACAGTTACACCTTTCATCAGCCAGGGTCATCCCTGCTCCGGTGCTGCGCCCAGCCTCTCTGGCCTGAGAACTCTCGAGCCTTTCTTTCCAAGAGTTCACTCCTTCAGCTGTATCCTCTGATTCCCCAGCCATCACTCCACTGCTCTTCCCCTCCATGCCCAAATCCTCTCTCTCTCTCTTCCTCTCAGCTAACTGCTGCGGATCCCTCTTTCTCTCCATTTCCTCTTCTACTTATATAGCTTGCAATAAAGATAACTTCCATGTGGTTATGGCCAATGAGCAGTTTTCATTCTTACCTTTTTTTTGAAACAGGGTTTCACTCTGTTGTCCAGGCTTGGAGTGCAGTGGCGTGATCATGGCTCACAACAGCCTCAACCTCCCTGGGCTCAGGTGATCCTCCCTCTCAGCCTCCCAAGTAGCCAGAACTACAGGTACATGCCACTATGTCTAGCTAATTTTTTTGTATTTTTTGTAGAGATAGGGTTTCACCATATTTCCAGGCTGCTCTTGAACTCCTGAGCTCAAGCAATCTGCCCGCCTTGGCATCCCAAAGTGTTGAGATTACAAGCCTAATATGGTTTGGCTGTGTCCCCATCCAAATCTTAACTTGAATTATAGCTCCCATAATTCCTTTGTGTTGTGGGAGAAACCCACTGGGAGATAACTTAATCATGGGGGCGGCTTCCCCCATACTATTCTCATGGTAGTAAGTCTCATGAGATCTGACGGTTTTATAAGGGGAAACCCTTTCTCCTGGCTCTCACTTCTTGTCTGCTGCCATGTGAGATGTACCTTTTACCTTCTGCCATGATTGTGAGGCCTCAAGCCAAGTGGCACTGTATTTCATTAAACCTCTTTCTTTTGTAAATTGCCCAGTCTCAGGTATGTCTTTATCAGCAGCAAGAAAAAGGACATGAACCACCACACCCAGCCTTCCTTATCTCTTTTGACCTCTGCAGCTTTTAGCAGAGTTGACCACTCATTTGATTCTCTCATTTGACTTCCTGGACACCCCACTTTTTCGGTTCTTTTCCCTTTCTAGACTTCTGGCCACCTTCTGTCTGTGTTCACTGCAGGCTCACCTTCAAGGCTTGGTTCTAGCCCTCTCTTCTTACCTTATAGCCTCTCCCCACAGATCTTGTCCTCATCCAGATATCCAGTTAATCCACTTGGGATTCTTTCCAGCTTCTTCTCAGTATGTGATCTTGTCAGCTGCTTGCAATAAACTTTCCAATGGCATTTTAGGAAAAAGACAAAATAAAATAAAACACAGAACTGCCTTACCATGGCCTACAAGGCCTCTTTGGGTTCTGCCACCTCCCTCATTCCCATTTCCCTCTCCTGCACCAGCTGAATTTGCTTCCTGTCAGTCCCTGGCACTCTACCAGTTTCTGGTCTTTGAAGACTGTGGGCCAGACTCCATGCCCAAAATGCTCCAACTCTTAGGCCTAAGTGTCACTTTCTCAAGGAAACTTTTCTAACCTTCATGAATACGTGAAGCCTCCTGTCCCCAGTATAGGTTTTCATGGCACCATGGACTTCTACGCTTGTGCACAAGTGGGGCAACAGCTGCAGCTGTTTGTGTGTTGTTTCTGTCTCAACACTCCATATGGTCAGAGACTGTTCACTACAGTGTTCCAATAAACTGCTTCCCTATTCTTCACCCAGCTGCCTTCACTTCCTGTAGGAGGCATTCCTGGGCAGGTGACCTCCTGTGTGCTCTTCCACAGCACCCTGCTCCGGAAGTTCTTCATTCATCCAACCAATAGGAATTTTGTTTGAAGTTTGAGCTGTGTGTCAGGCATACTAGGCACAGGTCTTCCGCTAAAACACTTCTTCATGCCTCTGTTTGGATCACAGACCAAATGAGAATCTGAGAGTCACAGACTCTCTTTCCAGAAGAAAAGACCCACTCACAACATTTCACAAATGATTTTAGCAGGATTCATGGACACCCTGCAGCCCAGCCACGAACAACTTGAACTAGATTTATAAGCGTTGGGAGGGCAGTAACTGCACAGTGCTCTGCTTTATTCCCGGTACCTGGCAAATAACTCGTTCCACAAAGGGGCAAAATCAGAATTTGCCGGATGAAACTGAGTGAACAAGTGGATGTGGTAACTTAATGCAGTGGGTAAAACTGGGTTACCGGAGCCAGACTGCCTGCTCCCTGGACAATAGTTGTGTTGTGACTTGAGGAAGTTACTTCACCTCTCTGAGCCTCAGTTTGGCATCAGGAAAATGGTGACACTATCTCCTTGGTGACCGCAAAGATCAATACCACAAATCACTTAGAATATGCAGAAAACTCTTCACATACATTAAATCATTAAATGATCACAACAACCCATTTTAAAGATGAGGAAACAGACGCAGGTAAAGGAATTTGCCCAAGGTTGCTTAGCTAAAAAATGGGAGAATTTGGATTCAAACCCCACAGCTTGGCTCCAGAGTCCTGCTCTTGGCCCCTGTGCCCCACATATAGTAATGCTTTTTCTCAATGTTTGTTAAATCACAATGTGGGCTGTTCTCGGATGCTTGTTTCTTAAGCATTTTTGAGGAGTGAAATTCACTTCTGTAATACACACAGTTAGGGTTAGTATAGTCTTCTCTACAACACCACTGGTTTCAATAGAGTTTCTGATTTTGTAACACGTATGCCCTATTGCCAGTTTCAAACTGACCAATGTTTATAAACAAGGAAAAACGAGGGTCCGCGGAAGATCTCCAGGACTGATCAAAAGGCCGCACATTCACTGTGGGGCCTCCGCTTTTCCAGAGAAACCAGAGCTGAGCGTCTGGCGAGGCGTGGGATTTTGCTGAGGGCGGCTCCGACCCCTGCCTCGGTGTCGCTGGTGAGGAACACGCCCAGAAACAGAGGAAGGGGAGGACTCACCCGTCGGCGTTAGCTCCAAGCGAGGCACAGGGAACAGGGAGTCCCGAGGGCCAGGCCCCGTCCTTCCCTCTCTCTCTGGCCAGCCTCACTGTGATCCACTGTCTTCCTGAGGCCTGGGACCTCGGTCCTGGTCCTGAGTCCGAAGAGGGTACAGACGGCCCTCGGTAGCCCCAACCAAGCCACGCTTCCCTTCACCTTCACCCGTGGCCAATGAGGGGTCGGGAGATGAGCACCGCCCCCCCAAGACACACCCCCGCGTCCAGCGTAGCCAATCAGAGCGCGGGACACAGCTACGCGCCCCTTCCCGCACCACGAGGGAGGGTGGAGTGGCAAGCGATTTTCCTAGGAGCCGTATCTGGCATTTTCACACCCTTTCCTTCCCAGCATTTTAGGAAACGGAGTTCCAGTCGCTTTGCCGCTTAGAAAATGAAAAAAAAAAAAAAAAAAGAAGAAACAGAAACCGCTACATCTTTAAGATAGAGCCAATATTATTATTCCCAAAATTATTCAAAATTCAAAATTATTCCCTAAATAATCCAATTAGGTAAAGAACCAACTTACAAATGTTTTTTAAAAAACCCCAAAAGTTATTGAAACCCATCTAAACTCTTCCCTGCCCCTTCCCTACCACAGCAGTTAGCGACTAACTCGTCTTTAAAAGCTATCTCCTTTCTCCCACTCCTTGCTATCTTCACCTAAACACATACCTTTTCTGATAAACTGCTCTGTGGTTTCCATTCTAATTATTACCGGTGATGCTTAACCTCATGCACTAAACACATTAATTTCTCCATAAAGCCAGGCTCAATGTCTCTCTCATTTATGTTCCCATTTATCCATCCAACCATTTATCAAGCATGTTGAAACAGCAATGAGAAGATAGAGGGGGAATGAAACACATTCCCTGTCCTTATGGGAGCTTATATTCTAGTGGAGGGCAAAGATATTAACAACCAATAACGTGACTGATCACACCTAGAGTTAAGTGTTATCGAGGACAGGGTGCCCTGATTGGGTCTAGTGGTTCTGTTTGTGTGGAGTCAGTAAAGTTGATTTTCCCAGGCTGGAGGTCCCTGCTGTCAGGAATTCATAGCACACTGGGCACAGTTCTGCCCTAATTGGCAGCACTGGCATACTTAGACTACCCTCGCACCCCGTGGAGTGAATTCCTTGAGGCTACTGATTATTTTTCTGTGAACAATGCTCGGCACACAGTAAATGTTAACTAAATCTTTGAGTCTAGTTTCAGTACGCAGTTTAGGCTCAACAGGCTTTACTGAGAGAGGCTCACATATGTATTTTAACTCCACAGAGTAGCAGCAAGAATCCTGGCTCCTCAAGATCAACTCTGATCTCTAGGATATTCTGGAACGATCTGAGCAACTCGTGTGTACTGCGGAGGGGGGGGGGGTGTGTCTGTCCAGCAACCCTTCTCTGAGTTACCTGAATATAAAAACTCTATTATGCATAGATTTATTGCATACTTTTTCCTGAAATAAAACAATTTGGGGTCCAGACTAACCAAAGAGTGTCATTTGCACTTCGGAAAAGGAAATTAGGATACAGAAAATAGAAGCAAGCTAAGGAATGTAAACTCAGGACTTAGAACTGCAAGCTGCCATCACTGGTCAGGAGGGAGGGAGCAGAAATGGGCACCAGGGTGCTGGAAGCACATATTACATACGGCTCCATATAATTGTGTGAGGAATGACAATAACCCTAGCATTGTAATAAAAACCCGAAACTAACAAATCAGTTATGCCAACTGTATTAAATAAATGCTACTCAAAGTTTTTTCCAGCCTAAATATTTAAACGGTGCATTTCTAGGACCACATAATCAGAAAAAAAAAACAAACCTTGAATGAAGGAAAGCTGAAAAGAACTTACAATTATGCATGTTGTGTAGAGAAAATTACAAACACATTTGAATTGTGGGAAGATTCTGATATTTCTAGTATGAAAGGGAAGCATTAAAAATACTGATACAGTCTTTTATATCTCAAATTTACTATTTTAAGCAAATGTGAAAAACATAAGGACTTTACACAGGTTCATTAAAAACCTTGGTTCTCTCAATATAATTTTTCCAAGTTGTCAGTACAGCTTTTGGCAATAAGAATTGAAGAAGTGTACATGTGAAGGACATGCAAAATTGTTGCATAGGTACAAACATGGCAGCGTGATTTGCTGCCTTCCTCCCCTTCACCTCTATCTGGCATTTCTCCTCATGCTATCTCTCCCCAACTCCCCACCCCCTGCTATCCCTCCCCTATTTCCCCCCAAAAGACCCCAGTGTGTAGTGCTACCTTCCCTGTGTCCATGTGTTCTCACTGTTCAACACCCACCTATGAGTGAGAACATGCGGTGTTTGATTTTCTGTTCTTGTGTCAGTTTGTTGAGAATGATGGTTTCCAGGTTCATCCATGTCCCTACAAAGGACAGGAACTCATCATTTTTGATGACTGCATAATATTCCATGGTGTTTATGTGCCACATTTTCCCTGTCCAGTCTATCATCGATGGGCATTTGGGTTGGTTCCAGGTCTTTGCTATTGTAAACAGTGCTGCAATGAACATTCGTGTGCATGTGTCCTTATAGCAGAACAATTTATAATCCTTTGGATATATACCCAGTAATGGGATTGCTGGGTCAAATGGTATTTCTATTTCTAGGTCCTTGAGGAATCGTCACTGTTTTCCACAATGGTTGAACTAATTTACACTCCACCAACAGTGTAAAAGTGTTCCTATTTCTCCACATCCTCTCCAGCATCTGTTGTCTCCATTTTTAATGATCGCCATTTTAACTGGCGTGAAATGGTATCTCAATGTAGTTTTGATTTGCATTTCTCTAATGACCAGTGTACCCCCAAACCTAAAATGCAACTAAAAAAAAAACTTCAAAAAAAAAAAGGCATTCTATTTAAAGGCTGCTCTAGTATCTGTGCACTAATGGGATGTATTTTGAAAAATTTCCATTTCAGGCCATTAACCACTGCCAGTTAATAAAGCGATTTTAGTTGATAAGTAGGATTATTATTATACCAAGATATTAAATAAATTTTAGTTGTTTTCAAACTGGCTATGGCTCTGAATCACATAGCCTTTAGAAATTCAAAGGGGCCATGGGATGGATGAATAGCATTAATGTGAAAAATGAATGGCCCAAGGTGTTTGTAATTTGAACAGTAAAAATGCTTAGAGACATTTAGTGACCTATGCATCTTAGAGTAACAATATTTAAAACATACATGCCTGCCCTGAGCACACTGATGTTCTTAAATGGTGAGTGAAGTGTGGTCAGACATAAGCAGAAACCTTCATTAAAAAATAGAGCAAACCAACTTGTGTTTGCCTCTATCCAGTGGTTTTTAACCTTCTGGGTTTAAAAGCCTCATTGAGAATTTGAACAAGGTTATGGAATGCTTCCCAGAGAGATGCACATTTGCATTTTTACAACATGCTTCGAATATTAATAACTTCTTCTCTAATGTTCTTGGTCCTATTAGAAAAACTAAAGCAGCACAACTAATAATTAACAATAGATACCATTAAAAAAAAAAAGAACTGAAGTGGCTGGGTGTGGTGGCTCAGGCCTGTGGTCCCAGCACTTTGGGAGACTGAGGCAGGTGAATCACGAGGTCAAGCATTCAAGACCAGACTGGCCAAGATGGTGAAACCCTGTCTCTACTAAAATTACAAAAATTAGCCGGACATGGTGGCGGGCACCTGTAATCCCAGCTACTTGGGAGACTGAAGTAGAGAACTGCTTGAACCTGGGAGGCAGAGGTTGCAATGAGCCAAGATCACACCACTGCACTCCAGCCTGGGCGACAGAGCGAGATGCTGTCTCAGAAAAAAAAAAAAAAAGAATTGAAGAAGTATTTGCTAAATGAGTAAAATGTCTTAAATCCCTCAACCACAAGTAGGATTTCTAGTTAGGGGGAGAATACTGTATTTGGACACTGTATGTGCTCAAGTAGAGCACAATGATCGATGCCTTTCCTTTTCCTTTTAGTGATTAATTTTGACCACAATTTATACCAAACTGAAAAAGCTTTCCAAAAAGCTCCCTAAAAAAATAAAACAAAATCCCCTTATATTTACAAATAGTCTACCAGTACGTATGCTGAAATAGTGTTCTTTTACTAAAATGCTTATTTATTCACACTAAAACTGAATCTTTGAGCTCCTGGAAGGTGATGGTAAATCTCAGCTCTATGAATTTCTCAACTCTGCACTGTACAACCAGGTCCAAAGAGTAGGATGTGAGGTACAGTTACAATGAAAAACAATTAAATTATTACTTTAACAATGATGAAAAAAGAACGATAAAATGCAAGATTTTTATTCTTTTTCTCAGTAATGGATTTTCCCCCTCACCACTGAGACAAAGTCTCACCCTGTCCTCCAGGCTAGAGTGCAGTGGTGCAATCATGGTTCACTGCAGCCTCAAACACCCAGATCAAGCCATCCTCCCTCCTCAGCCTCTCAAGTAGCTGGGACCACAGGTGCATACCACCACACCTGCCTAATTTTTTTTTCTTTTGTAGAGATGAGGTCCCACGATGTTTTTCAGGTTAATCTTAAACTCCAGGTCTCAAGTATCATCCTGCTTCAGTCTCCCAAAGTGCTAGAATTACAGGCATGAGCCACTGTGCCTGGTCTTCTTTACTATATATTTTTTAATTTTTATATTGATTTTTAAATTTTTTATTTTATTTTATTTTTTGAGACGGAGTTTCGCTCGTTACCCAGGCTGGAGTGCAATGGCGTGATCTTGGCTCACCGCAACCTCTGCCTCCTGGGTTCAGGCAATTCTCTCCCCTCAGCCTCCTGAGTAGCTGGGACTACAGGCAAGCGCCACTATGCCCAGCTAATTTTTTGTATTTTTAGTAGAGACAGGGTTTCACCATGTTGACCAGGATGGTCTCAATCTCTTGACCTCATGATCCACCCGCCTCGGCCTCCCAAAGTGCTGGGATTACAGGCTTGAGCCACCACACCTGGCTGATTTTTTAAAAAATAGAGATGAGGTCTTGCTAAGTCTCCAGGTCTGGTCTCAAACTCTGGCCTTAAATGATCCTCCCGCCTCAACCCCACAAAGTGCTGGGATTACAGGCATGAGCCACCACACTTAGCTCAGATGATGTCTTGCTCTGTCCACCCATTCTGGAGTACAGTGGCATGATCACAGCTCACTGCAGCCTCGACCTCCTGGGATTAAGCATGGGCTTAAGTGATCCTCCCACCTCAGCCTCCAAAAGTGCTGGGATTATAGGCTTGAGCTACTATACCCAGACTCAGTAATGGAATTTACTGATCATTGTTAATTCACTAACCAGGATATTTTAAAAACTGCTTATCATCTAAAATATTAATGTTTCTGTATTTTGGACTCAAATTTTTATCTTTGGTTATCTTTAAACATAACTTTCATACTAAATATCTATCATGATGGGAAAATGAAAATTGTAATTCAGAATGGCAAGAACTAGCCTACTAGAGAATAGTAAAGGGATAATAACAATAGTAATAAAAATAATGGCAGCCAGCCAGAGCTGTGGCATACAGCTATGCAGACTGTGCACTGTACACACCAGGGGGTGACACAGCATGGCAGCCCTGTGGCTAACATTTACTGAGTACCCTATCACATGCCAGCTCATAAGCATGGAACTGAACTACAAAGCACATATTACCTTTACCCCCATTTTATAGATGAGAAGAAAGAAGGCACAGAAGGTTAAACTTGCTCAAGATCTCAAAGCTAATGAATGGCAGAACTGGACATTTGACTCTAGAGCTCATTCTATTGATTGCCAGCCCATACTGCCTGATTTATGGTTACAAATGCCATTACCTGAAAAAAATCCCTTTGGTTTTACATCTTTCTTGCATGAAATTTTGAAAAATAATGTTTAACTAAACATATGGTAGTTGTTCCTTCATTCAAAATGGTGATGTGATTTATAGAATCTCTTTGTAATTTGTAATCAAGTATTACAGAGCAATGCTCTCTCCCTTACCAAAAAGAAAAAAAAAAACACCACATACACAAGATTTCATATTTACACATACTTTAATAACAAGGTCATTTTAGTAATAACAAAGAAACAGAGACAAAGAGAACTTAACACATAAATTAACACTTAACACAAACTTCTACAAGTTTGGGTCAAAAAAGGTTTACATGAAAGTTGAAAACATATACTGTCTGTAAGAGGCTACGATACCAATTTTGATTATGCACATTATCTAAAACATTATTATCAAAGAGTGCAAAGTTAGATCAAACAAAGTCAAGAAAATTCTGTCCTAAAATTTTAACAAAGTCTTTTAAGAAAGTCTAAAAACCTCCTTTTTTACCACTAACTGTCAAAACTTTGAGTTTTATATCAGAATATCAATTTGTCATAACTTTTACCATACATGAAAAATTATCAAAAATATACTGATGGTTCTATACTAATTGTGACTATTTATATTTACATTAAGCAAATTATCTTGCCAAGTTCTT
>JAPYYA010004782.1:0-11433 GCA_028533165.1 Leontopithecus rosalia | reverse complement strand
GGGAATCTTCTGCTCCTGAGCGACCAGAATTTGTCTGAAAGTGTGGCTTCCTCTAGTTCGGTGAGCTTTAACTGCGAGCTGCAATCCCAAGATGTTAGCGATCGGCCATCTTGGATCGTTCCCCTCTTCTAGAGTTTTTATGGTGTTAGGTCTTATGTTTAAGTCTTTAATCCATCTGGAGTTAATTTTGGTGTAAGGTGTCAGGAAGGGGTCCAGTTTCTGCTTTCTGCACATGGCTAGCCAGTTTTCCCAACACCATTTACTAAACAGAGAATCCTTTCCCCATTGCTTATTTTTGTCAGGTTTGTCAAAGATCAGATGGTTGTAGATGTGTAGTGTTGCCTCCGATGCCTCTGTTCTGTTCCATTGGTCTGTATCTCTGTTTTGGTACCAGTACCATGCTGTTTTGATTACTGTAGTCTTGTAGAATAGTTTGAAGTCAGGTAGCATGATGCCTCCAGGTTTGTTCCTTTTGCTTAGCATTGTCTTGGCTATGCAGGTTCTCTTTTGGTTCCATATGAAGTTTAAGGTGTTTTTTTCCAGATCTGTGAAAAAGGTCATTGGTAGCTTGATGAGGATAGCATTCAATCTATAAATTACTTTGGGCAGCATGGCCATTTTCACAATATCGATTGTTACTAACCATGAGCATGGAATGTTTCTCCATCTGTTTGTGTCCTCTCTTATTTTGTTTAGCAGTGGTAGTTCTCCGTGAAGAGGTCCTTTACGTTCCTTGTTAGTTGTATTCCTAGGTATTTTATTCTCTTTGTAGCAATTGTGAATGGCAGTTCATTCTTGATTTGTCTGTCTTTAAGTCTGTTATTGCTGTATAGGAATGCTTGTGATTTTTGCACATTGATTTTGTATCCTGAGACTTTGCCAAGTTGGTTATCGGTTTCAGGAGACTTTGAGCTGAGACGATGGGGTCTTCTAAATATATAATCACATCATCTGCAAATAGAGACAACTGGACTTCCTCTTTTCCTAATTGAATACCCTTTATTTCTTTTTCTTGCCTGACTGCTCTGGCTAGAACTTCCAATACTATATTGAATAGGAGTGGTGAGAGAGGGCATCCTTGTCTAGTGCCAGATTTCAAAGGGAACGCTTCCAGTTTTTGCCCATTCAGTATGATATTGGCTGTGGGTTTGTTGTAAATAGCTTTTATTATTTGGAGATCCATTCTATCAATACCTAGTTTACTGAAAGTTTTTAGCATAAAGGGCTGATGAATTTTGTCAAAGGCCTTCTCTGATCTATTGAGATAATCATGTAGTTTTTGTCTTTGGTTCTGTTTGTGTGGTGAATTACGTTTATAGACTTGCATATGTTGAACCAGCCTTGCATCCCCAGGATGAAGTCTACTGGATCTTGATGGATAAGCCTTCTGATGTGCTGTTGCAATTGGTTTGCCAGTATTTTATTGAAGATTTTTGCATCTATGTTCATCATGGATATTGGCCTGAAGTTTTCTTTACTTGTTGAGTCTGCCGGGTTTTGGTATCAGGATGATATTGGTCTCATAAAATGATTTGGGAAGGAGTGATTTATGTTTTTTCTCATTCCAGCTCTCTCCTTAGTGTTAGTGAATATTCTTGTACAATCTGATAATCACTCTTCTGCCAATCTTAATCTTTGGCAGTAGTGTAGGTTTTCATTTATTATGTTTTCAATAGTACATTCACGGGGTCAGCTATGTCAAGATTGGTAGGAATATATAATTTTTTGATATTTTAAACATTACTGAAATATAATCCATTTACCATAAAACTTACCCCTTTAAAATATATAATTTAGTGTTTTTTATTTACAAATTTGTTCAACCGTCACTACAGATTTTCATCACCCACAAAAGATACCCCATCACTACCGACTCCCCTCTTCCCCCAGTTCTTGAAAACCACTACTCTGCTTTCTCTAAGAATTTACCTATTCCACATGTTATATAAATGGAGCCATAGAATATAGGGTCTTTTGTGACTAGCTGCTTTCACATAGCATAAGTTTTCAGGGTTGATCCATAGTGTAGCATTTATTGGTACCTCATTCTGTTTCATTGCTCAATAATATTTCATTATATGAAAGGCCAGGCGCGGTGGCTCAAGCCTATAATCCCAGCACTTTGGGAGTGCTCAAGCCTATAATCCCAGCACTCTGGGAGGCTGAGGTGGGTGGATCACAAGGTCAAGAGATCAAGACCAAGCTGGTCAACATGGTGAAACCCCGTCTCTACAAAAAATACAAAAAATTATCTGGGCACGGTGGCGCGTGCCTGTAATCCCAGCTACTCAGGAGGCTGAGGCAGGAGAATTCCCTGAACCCAGGAGGCGGAGGTTGTGGTGAGCCGAGATGGCGCCATTGCACTCCAGCCTGGGTAACAAGAGCGAAACTCCGTCTCAAAAAAAAAAAAATTCATTATATGAATAGATCAAATTTTATTTTCCATTCATCTATTAGTGAATATTTAAATTGTCTCTAATTTTGAGCTATTACAAATAATACTGCTTTAAACATTCATGTACATGTTTTTGTGTGAAAATGTATTTATTCCACTCTCTTGGATATATACCTAGAAGTAAAATTTCTGAGTCATGTAATAATTATAACTTTCTGAGGAACTGACAGACTGTTTTCCAAATTGGCTATATAATTTTACTTCCTCCCCAGGGATTCTAATTTCTCTCCATTTTTACCATCAGTTGTTACTTTTTTTTTTTTTTTTTTGAAGATTGAGTTTTGCTCTTGGTGCCCAGGCTGGAGTACAATGGCATGATCTTGACTCACTGCAACCTCCACTTCGTGGGTTCACCCTCCCAAGTAGCAGGGATTACAGGTGTGTGCCACCATGCTTGGCTAATTTTGTATTTTTAGTAGAGATGGGGGTTTCACCATGTTGGCCAGGCTGGTCTCGAACTTCTGACCTCAGGTGATCCACCCACCTCGGCCTCCCAAAGTGCTGGGATTATAGGTGTTCAGCTACCACACCTGGCCAGTATCATTTTGATTACAGCCATTCTAGTTGGCATAAAGTGGTATCTCATTGTGGTTCTGATTTGTATTTCCCTATAATTAGTAATGTTGAGCATGCAAGAAGTCCTTTTTTTTTGAGACAGTATCTTGCTCTATTTTCCAAAGGCTTCATGCATTGTTGAGTGGTGCAAACACGACTTACTAACAGCCTTGACCTCCCAGGTCAAGTGATCCTCCTGCCTCACTCTCCCAAGAAGTTGGAACTACAGGTGTGTGCCACCATGCCTGGCTAATCTTTTTGTTTTTGTAGAGATGGGGTCTTACTCTGCAGCCCAGGCTGGTGTCAAATCCCTAGGCTCAAGCAATCTTACTATCTTGGCCTCCTAAAGCACTGAAATTACAGTAATCCACTGTGCCTAGCCTAAGTCTACTTTTTCTTTTTTTGAGACGGAATCTCACTCTGTTACTCTGGCTGGAGTGCAATGGTGTGGTCTCGGTTCACAGCGACTTCCGCCTCCTGAGTTCAAGCGATTCTCCTGCCTCAGCTTCCCAAGTAGCTGGGATTACAGGCAGATGTCACCACACTCGGCTAATTTTTTATACCTTTTGGTAGAGATGGGGTTTCATCATCTTGGCCAGGCTGGTCTTGAACTCCTGACCTCAAGTGATCCACATGCTTCGGCCTCCCAAAGTGCTGGGATTATAGGTGTGAGCCACTGCGACCGGCCCCAAGTGTCCTTTTGAATTCACCTCCCACACCATCTTTTTATTAAAAATTCCATAAGATTTTTACCTAAAAAAAGAATATTATTTTTTAAAAAATCATTTCTACAACACTTCTTCTATTAAACTATTTTGGAATTTGTTCAAATGTATACCTAACCTCATATATACAGCTGACCCAGATGTTCTGCAATTCTTTTAATAGAACATATAAAAGAGTTGGAAAGAATAGTATCTTATAGGTTTTTTGTTACCTAGTCTCTCTAAACAAAACTTACGATAGTCTTTGCGTGACATCCTAGAAATCAAAACAACTTAAAATTGAATTTTACAAGTGAAAAAGATCCTAAAGGAAACCTGGATTCACTGGCTTACATGATACATGGTATAATTACAAATAAGGTTTGGTGACTCCTAATCATTTAGCTAATTATTGACACACTTGTTACTAAAATCTAGATATGCTGACTAGTATATTAGTGTTCCTTCTAATAGAATTATTGACGAACTCAAATAAGAAAAGATTTATCATGAAAAAATGGCAAGGACAATTGACTAGCAATCAGAAAATCTGCTTGTATCTTACAACATTTGGTTGAGCCTATGGGAATACTGATTTAACCTCTGTACTGTAACTTCATCAAATAGAAAATTCTACTAGATAATCTCTAAGAAATTCTTCCACATTTAAAATTCTTTAAGATTCACTGGAATATAAAAAAGTGTTAAGTAGACTTGGAAGTTAATCCCCCAAAAAAGAGTATGGGAACTTAAAATAACAAATAATAAGCCAAAACCTTAGTGAAATTTTTCCCATTATAATAATGTGAATGGAATGAAAAATACATTTATCAACAAGAGCAGAATAGACTAACAGAGGCAGGAAAAGAACTTAACTTTCATTACAGGTAATATACTGATTAATAAAAATACAGGCATCTCCCAACTGCACGGAGTAATATTCTGAGGAAACCAGAATGAGAAGCCTGCCAAAGACTCCACCATAGCCTCTTTCCTGTTATATCTACAGAGTTTGTAACTCCCAGCATGTAAACATAAAGAAGCAAGAGCACAGGGTTGAAATACATTATATATATTGGTAGTAGAAAGAGGATGGAAGATAGGCTTGAATATATCACATATTATCAAAGCATTGTCAACTGGGATGTCACTCTAATTTAGACAGAGAACCCCTCCCCCAAAAAAACAACAAAAAACCGAACAAGGGCTAACAGATCCATTTAAGATAAATATCAGCCGGGCGCGGTGGCTGGAGCCTGTAATCCCAGCACTTTGGGAGGCCGAGGCAGGTGGATCACGAGGTCAAGAGATCGAGACCATCCTGGTGAACGAGGTGAAACCCCGTCTCTACTAAAAATACAAAACAAATTAGCTGGGCATGGTGGTGTGTGCCTGTAATCCCAGTTACTCAGGAGGCTGAGGCAGGAGAATTGCCTGAACCCAGGAGGCGGAGGTTGCGGTGAGCCAAGATCACGCCATTGCATTCCAGCCTGGGTAACATGAGCGAAACTCTGTCTCAAAAAAAAAAAGATAAATATCAACAGGTGTTGCAGAGAAAGGTAGAAACCTGCCAAGTTAGCACTAAGAGCACAATTTGCTAGCAGTTTAATATTACAGTGAGGAAGTGCATGGTTTCTTCTTCAATGCTGTATATTGAAAAGAATGCCAGAAGAATTTACTAAGTATGTAGACAAGAAAGGAGAGGAGAAGGGAGGGGAGGAGAGGGAAAGGGAGGGGAGGGAAAGGGAGGAGAAAAGGGGGAAAGAATAAAAAATGAGAAGAGTATTTTGAAAAGAAACCACAAGCTGCGCATGAAAGAAAAGAAAAGAAAAGGGAAGAGGGAAAGTAAGAGGGAAGGGAAGAGGGAAGAGAAGAGAGAAGGGAAGGGGGAAAGAAAGAGGGAAGGAAAGGGAAGGAGGAAAGAAAAAAATGAGAAGAGTGTTTTGAAAAGAAACCACAGGCTGGGCATGAAAGAAAAGATGAAAAGAAAAGAAAAGAAAAGAAAAGGAGAAGAGTGTTTTGAAAAGAAACTACAGGCTGGGCATGGTGGCTCAGGTCTGTAATCCCAGTACTTTGGGAGGCTGAGACAGGCGGATCACTTGAGCTCAGGAGTTCAAGACCAGCCTGGGCAACATGGTGAAAACCCATCTATACAGAAAAATACAAAAATCATCTGGGTGTGATGATGCATGCCTGTATTTGTGAGGCCGAGGCAGAAGAACTGCCTGAGCCAGGAGGTGAGGCTGTAGTGAGCCAAGATAAAAGATTAAAAGACATGTAAAATAGCATTTATTCTATAGTTTCATCCAAGGAAAATATAAACATTTAGTTTTCTTTTTTTTTTTTTTCCTTATTTTTTTTGAGACAGAGTCTTGCTCTGTTGCCAGGCACCAGGCTGGAGTGCAGTGGCACATTCTTGGCTCACTGCAACCTCCACTTCCCAGGTTCAAACAATTCTCCTGCTTCAGCCTCCCGAGTAGCTGGGGCCACAGCTATGCACCACCATGCCCAGCTAATTTTTGTATTTTTTAGTAGAGACGGGGTTTCACCATGGTCTTGATCTCCTGACCTCTTGATCTGCCCGCCTCAGCCTCCCAAAGTGCTGGGATTACAGGCGTGAGCCACCACACCCGGCTAAACATTTAGTTTTCATGTGCTTGGATATTTCAAAGAAGATGCAACAGGAAAGTCAACGAGAAGAATTAAAATGATTACATGGATTCAAAGGCCATTAGTACAGTATAAGGAATTAACTAATGGAAAATTAAAAAAATCTAAACATGTACTATAGTCACATTAAAAGTGAAGAAATATCCACCCTCAGGCAGGTGGATCACCTGAGGTCAGGAGTTTGAGACCAGGCTGGCCAACATGCCAAAACCCCATCTCTACTAAAAATCCAAAAATTAGCCATGTATGGTGGCAGACACCTATAATCTCAGCTACTTGGAAGGCTGAGGCAGGAGAATCGCTTGAACCTGGAGGTGGAGGCTGCAGTGAGCCGAGATCATGCCACTTCACTCCAGCCTGGGCAAAAGACCAAAACTCCGTCTCAAAAAAAAAAAAAAAAAAAAAAAGCCAAGTGAAGAAAGATGTGAAAGACAGACTAAAATATTTCTCAGAATGAAAAAGAAAAATATGAAGGATATTTGAATACTTATTTTTTGTATCTTTAGTAGAGAGGGGGTTTCACCATGTTGTCCAGGATGGTCTCGATCTCTTGACCTCGTGATCCGCCCGCCTCGGCCTCCCAAAGTGCTGGGATTATAGGCTTGAGCCACCGCACCTGGCCTGAAGAATACTTAAGGAGAAGATGGCTGACATAAAGGAATGTGAAAAAAAAATCCTACGTAAAAATTATAGGTGTATATATCAGCCCAGGTTCCCTTAGGACACATGTAGCCCTCTCAAGTTTCAATAATTCAAGGTTTTTTTGTTTTTGTTTTTGTTTTTTGAGACGGAGTTTCGCTCTCTGAGAGTGCAATGGCACGATCTCGGCTCACTGCAACCTGCGCCTCCTGGGAACAGGCAATTCTCCTGCCTCAGCCTACTGAGTAGCTGGGATTACAGGAACACGCCACTATGCCCAGCTAATTTTTTGTATTTTTAGTAGAGACGGGGTTTCACCATGTTGACCAGGATGGTCTCGATCTCTTCCTGCCTCGGCCTCCCAAAGTGCTGGGATTTCAAGGTTTATGTATTTATAAAAGTGAGGTTGAAAGGGAACCATAAGAAAACACTACAATAGCACTGAAATAGTATCAGTAGAGTTATTACTGTCCTTATGGGGAGAGGAATTAGCTGCTGTAGCCAGAAGGAAGGAATAGTGGAGAAAAGGACATGGCCAGTGTAGAGACACAGTGAGCCTAACGTACCCATATGGGAAGGGAGCCAGGGAATAAAATAACTGTCCACATACTCCTCCCTTTCCCTGATCTTCAAGGGCTCCTCATTGGTGGAAACTGACCAAATGGCAGAAAGTACATAGATCTATATAGTTCACACAAATCTAACTCCTAGGGTAAAAAGCAAAGTGGACTAAGAATAGTGGATTTGCAGGGGCAAATGGAATATAGTCACAATAGTGTAGCATAGGAATAAAGGGATGCAAATTTCTACCATTTGACTGAAGTCCATTCACATTCATTGTAATTACTGATAGAGTTGAATTTGTATTTCTCATCTTGCTCTTTTTTTTTTCCTATACATCCTTTTGGGTCCTCTGTTACTCCTATATGATCTTTTATGTTAAACAAGTATACTAAATACGTTTGTGTGTGTGTGTGTGTGTGTGTGTGTATAGTTATTTTCCAGTCCATTACTTTATGGATTATACTAATAGTCTCTAATTTATAACAATCTACTTTAAAAGACTCAATCTTATTTTAACCAATTGCTCCTATATGTTCCATTTCCACCACCCTCCTTAGTATTATTAATGTCAATTATATTTACATGTTATACATTCAACAAAAATGATATAATTATTACTTTAAACACTTTGCTTTTTGAAAAAATTATGAAAACAGAAAAAATACGTTTTAAAGTCTTTTACTAGGAAGGGATAACATGGGGAGAAATGCTGAATATAGTATACACCTCAAGTAAAATAAAAAATAAAATAAAAAAGTCTTTTACCACAAATTTACGTTTACCAATCCTCTTCATTCTTTCCTCTGGATATGAAAACTGGGAGGTGATATCCTCTGGATATCAAAACTGGGAGGTGTTAATTATTTCTTCTTCCCCAGCACCCTCACACTGGGATGCCTGTTACATGTATACCAGATACCTGACATTGCACTGGATAATTTCTAATGATCTCATTTGGTAATTTTTAATTATCTTAAAGTTTACTGAGTGCTTCAATTTGCTGCTAAGTCCATTTAGGAAATTTTTCATTTCAGTTATCTTACTTTTAAGCTCTAGAATTTCTATTTGGTTCCTTTTCTATAGATTATATTTATCTATTTAGATTCCCCCTTTATGTTGAGTCATTGTTATTATGTTTCCCATTAATTCTTTGAATGTAAGGGTTTTTTTTTTTTGTTTTTTTTTTTTGAGACGGAGTTTTGCTCGTTACCCAGGCTGGAGTGCAATGCGTGATCTCGGTTCACCACAACCTCCGCCTTCTGGGTTCAAGCAATTCTCCTGCCTCAGTCTCCCAAGTAGCTGGGACTACAGGCATGTGCCACCACGCCCAACTAATTTTTGTATTTTTAATAGAGGGGGTTTCAACATGTTGGCCAGACTGGTCTTGAACTCCTGATCTCATGATTCACCTGCCTCAGCCTCTCAAAGTGCTGGGATTACAGGTGTGAGCCAGGGCGCCTGGCCTATTTATTTATTTTTAGTAACTTGCCTAGACTTAAATTGCAGAATTTGTCTCTCAGGCAGTGTGCAGCTACTGATGTCTCTGATTATTCTTTTAAAAATTAATATACTTTTTAAAGCAATTTCAGTTTTACAGAAAAATAAGTTGCAAGTACAGAGCGTTCCCTTATAATCCCTCAAACCTCTTCCCCAGTTATTAATATCTTGAATTACAGTGGCACACTGGCCACAACTGATGAGCCAATACTAATACATTATTAATCAAAATTGCAGATTACAGTAGGGGGTTTGCTTTCTGTTGCTTCTTATGAATTTTGACAAATGTATAATGACATGTATCAATTATTACAGTATCATACAGGATAGTTTCACGATTCTAAAAAATTATGTGTTCCACCCATTCATCCTTCTCTCCCTACCTCACCCGGAACCCCTTGATGACCACTGCTCTTTTTAGAATGTCATATAGTTGGATTTAAACAGTCTGTAACCTTTTTGGATTGGATTCTTTCACTTGGCAATAAGTGTTTAAGATTTCTCTATGTTCTTTCATTTCTTAATAGGTCATTTTTTTAAGTACTGAATAATATTCCATTGTCTGGATATAACACTCACATTTTAATTAACAATTCTTTAATGGTATATGATGCTGAGCATCATTTCATATGCTTATTTGCCATGTGTATCTTTTCTTGGTGAAATATATATTTAGATCCTTTGCTCATTTTTAAATCAGGTTGTCTGTTTCCTTATTTTTGAATTTTAAATGGGTTGTTGCATGCTTGAAGAACAGTCATCGGATATGTATTTGGCAAATAATTTCTCCCACTCTGTGGCTTATCTTTTCATTCTCTTAATGGTGTCTTTTACAGAGAAGTTTTAAATTTTAATCATGTACAACTTAACCAATTTTTTCTTTTATGGCGTATGTGCTTTTGGTGTTGTATCTAAAAATTCACTGCAAAATATAGGTCACTTAGATTTTCTCCAGTGTTATCTTCCAGGAGTTTTATAATTTTGTAGCTTTACGTTTTGGTATATTTATGCTTAATTAATTTTTCTGGAAGCTGTAAGGTCTATGTTTAATTTTTTTTGCATTAGATGTCCAGTTCCAGCACTATTGAAAGGACTATCCTTTCTACATTAAATTTCCTTTACTTTTTGTCAAAGATCCATTGACTATTATTTGTGTAGGTCTGTTTCTATGTTCTGTATCAATCTGTCCTCTCTTTTATTAGTACCACACTGTGTTGATTACTGTAGCTTTACAGTAAGCCATGAAGTTGGGGAGTATCAGTCCTCTAACCTTGTTCTTCAATATTTTGTTGGCTATTATGCATCTTTTGCATTTATTCAACTTCAGAATCAGCTTGTTGATGCCCCCAAAATAATTGGCAAGGACTAGGATTGGGATTGTGTTGAATCTATAAATCAAGTTGGAAAGAACTGGCATCCTGACATAATAGACTCTTCCTATCCATGTACATGGAATATCTCACAATTAACTTAGATTTTTTATTTCTTTTGTCACAGTTTTGTAGTTTTCCTCACATAGTTCTTGTATATACTTTGTCAGATTTATATCTAAGTACTAAAGTTTGGTGGTAATGTAAAAGTTATTGTGGTTTTTAATGTCATTCAAATTTTTCATCACTAGTATATAAGGAGGCAACTGGATTTTGTATATTAACTATGTACCTTGAAACTTTGATATAAGTAGTTATTAGTTCCAGATTTTTTGGTTGATTCTTTAAATCTGCAAACAACAATAGTTTTATTTCTTCTTTCCCAATCTGCAAGCCTTTTGTTTTTCTTGTCTTATTGAATTAAATAGGTACTTCAGTATGACATTGAATGGGAGTGGTAAAAGTGGACATCTTTATCCTGTTTCTAATCTTAGTGAGAAAGTAAAGTCTCTCACCATTAAGTATTTTAGAAGTAGTTTCTCTGTTGACGTCCTTTATCAATTTGAGGGAATTCCCTCCTATTTTCAGTCTGAAAAATATTTTTGTCAAAAATGGTTGTTGGACTTTGTCAAATTCTTTTTATGCATCTACTGATGTGATCATATGATTTCTTTAGTCAGATGATGTCATGAAATTCATTAGTTGCTCTTTGCTAAACCAACCTTGCATAATTGGAATAAATACCACTTGGTCATGGTATATAATTGTTTTTGTGCATTGTGGGATTTGATTTGCCAATATTTAGTTGAAAAAAATATTTTTTCAACTTCGTTTCACTAGGGTTGAAACGAAGGAGAGAATACTAAGGGCAGTCAGAGAAAAAGGTCAGGTCACCCATAAAGGGAAGCCTATCAGACTTACAGCAGATCTCTCAGCAGAAACCCTACAAGCCAGAAGAGAGTGGGGGCCCATATTCACC
>JAPYYA010004781.1:0-11434 GCA_028533165.1 Leontopithecus rosalia | reverse complement strand
ATAGTGAAACCCCGTCTCTACTAAAGATAAAAAAATTAGCTGAGCCCGGTGGCGCGTGCCTGTAATCCCAGCTACTCGGGAGGCTGAGGCGGGAGAATTGCCTGAACCCAGGAGGCGGAGGTTGCGGTGAGCCGAGATCGCGCCATTGCACTCCAGCCTGGGTAACAAGAGCGAAACTCCATCTCAAAAAAAAAAAAAAAAAAAAAAAAAAAAGACCAGCCTGGGCAACAGAGCAAGATCCCATCACTACAAAATTTTTTAAACCAGCTGAGAACAGTTCCATGTAATTGTGGTCCCAAGCCGACTCGAGAGGCTGAGGGAGGAGGATCTCTTGAGCCTAGGAGCTTGAGGCTGCAGTGAGCCATGATGGCGCCACTGCACTCTAGTCTGGGCCACAAAGCAAGACCCTGTCTAAAAAACAAAGAAAGGGCTGGGCACGGTGACTCATGCCTATAATTTGGCACTTTGGGAGGCCAAAACGGGTGGATCACTTGAGGTCAGGAGTTCGAGACCAGCCTGGCCAACATGGTGAAACCCTGTCTCTACCCAAAACACAAAAATTAGCTGGATGTGGTCGTCCATCCTTGTAATTACAGCTACTCCGGAGGCTGAGGCAGGATAATCACTGGAACCCAGGAAGCAGAGGTTGTGGTGAGCCGAGATCACACCACTGTCTCCAGCCTGGGCAACAGAGCAAGACTATCTCAAAATAATAATAATAATAATAATAAATAAAGGGCTGGGCTCGGCAGCTCACGCCTGTAATTGCAGCACTTTGGGAGGCTGAGGCAGGAGGATCATCTGAGGTCAATAGTTTGAGACCAGCCTGGCCAATATGGAGAAACCCCATCTCTACTAATAATACAAAATTAGCTGGGTGTGGGGGCGCATGCCTGCAATCCCAGCCACTGGGGAGGCCGAGGCAGGAGAATCGCTTGAACCTGGGAGGCGGAAGTTGGGGTGAGCTGAGATGGTGCCATTGCTCTTCAGCCTGGGCAATAAGAACTTACCTCTGTCTCTAAATAAATAAAGAAAAGAAAAAAGATAAATAAATAAAGTGATACTTATAGAGTACCAAGGACAGGGCTAGGCCACAGTCAACGCTGTAGAAGTCTGGGTAAATAGGAACAAGTGACCGTGATCCCTTCAAGTGCCAGCACTTCCTTCCATGTTCCAGCAGCTCTCACCTCCCGCTGCCAGCGACTTCAGAGTCTACATCACAAGAAGCACTTCTCTGGGCCCCTGCCCTGAACATTCAAGTCCTCCCTGCTAATGCACCAGTGTCCGGGCACAGGGTGTCAGGAGCCACGCCGGGCACTCAGCACACAGCAAACAGACAAGGCACAGGGTCCCAGAGTGGAAGAAAGCAGCATAACCCTGTATTGCATTGCATTGTATTGTATTGTATTGTATTGTATTGTATTGTATTGTATTTTGTATTGTTGTATTGTATTTTTGAGACAGAGTTGTGATCTTGTTGTCCAGGCTGGAATGCAGTGGTGCGATCTCAGCTCACTGCAATCTCCGCTTCCTGGCTCAAGCAATTCTCCTGCCTCAGTGTCCTGAGTAGCTAGGATTACAGGCACACGCCCCACGCCAAGCTAATTTTTGTATTTTTAGTAGAGACGAGGTTTCACCATGTTGGCCAGGCTGGCCTCCAACTCCTGACCTCAGGTGATCCGCCTGCCTCAGCCTCCCAAAGTGCTGGGATTACAGGCGTGAGCCACCGTGTTGGGTCTTTCTTTTCTTTTTTGAGATAGAGTCTCCCTCTGTTACCCAGGCTGAAGTGAAGTGGCTCACTCCTCAACCCCCTAGGCCCAAGTGATCCTCCCACCTCAGCCCCGCAAGTAGCTGGGACTACATGTGTGCACCACCACACCCAGCTAATTTCTTTATTTTTTGTACAGATGGAGTATCACTATGTGGCCCAGGCTGGTCTTGAACTCCTGGGCTCAAATGATCCTCCTGCCTTGAACTCCTAAGATGCTGGGATTACAGCAGTGAGCCACTGCACCCAGCCCAAATATTATTTTTATTTTTATTTTTTTTGTGTGAGACGGAGTCTTGATCTGTCACCTAGGCTGCAGTGCAATGGCACGATCGTGGCTCACTGCAACCTCTGCCTCTTGGGTTCAAGTGATTCTCCTGCCTCAGCCTCCTGAGTAGCTGGAATTACAGATGCGAGCCACCACGCCCAGCTAATTTGTTTGTGTTTTTAGTAGAGACGAGGTTTCACCATGTTGGCCAGGCTGGCTTCAAACATCTGACCTTGTCATCTGCCTGCCTCAGCCTCCCAAAGCGCTGCGATTATAGGCATGAGCCGATGCACCTGGCTATAATTTTCTTTAGTCCAACCTTCACCACCTCTGACATCGAGATATATTTTAATAAATTCAGTCCAAATTGGTGATTTCTTTTTCAGTTGCACTGAAGATTCCAAGCCCCAGCCATTCTCTGAGGACCATCACGTTGTTCTTTCTTCTGCTTCACTTGCCACGGGACAGCCTCAGCCCCCAGGCCCCAGGGTGGGAGGTGGGGAGAGGGGAGAGGCTTTGGACAAAGCTGGGTGGCTGATGTGCTGCTCCCCGCACCTCCCACCTGCAGGAGCACTGTGGTTTCTCTTGCAGCTTGGAGGCTTTCCTCTTCGTTTCTGCTGTTGCTAAGGCTTCTCAAGCCTCCTGCTTCACGCCTACTTGGGACCAGCCATCAGCTACAAGGTCACGTTCTCCCAGCTACCTTCTGTGTCCCCATCAGAGCCTGCAGAAACTCCTGGAGCACTTCTGCACCATACATAGGCCATATGATACCCCATCACCCCCCTCCGGCCCTGTCCTCCTCAGGCCCCCTGGGTAGGTGGGTCAGACAAAATACAGGGCATTCAGTTAAATTTGAATTTCAGATAACCAACAAATAATGTTTTGCTTTGTTTTTTGAGACAGCATCTTGCTCTGTCACCCAGGCTGGAGTGCAGTGGCGCAATCTCAGCTCACTGCAACCTCTGCCTCTCAGGTTCAAGCGATTCTCCTGCCTCAGCCTCCTGAGTAGCTGGGACTACAGGCATCCTCCACCACACCCAGCTAACTTCTGTACTTTTAGTAGAGATGGGATTTCACCATGTTGGCCAGGCCTGTCTCGAACTCCTGACCTTGTGATCCACCTGCTTTGACATCCCAAAGTGCTGGGGTTACAGGCGTGAGTCACCGCGCCCGGCTAACCAACAAATAATGTCTTAGTGACCGGGCGCAGTGGCTCCTGCCTGTAACTCCAACACCTTGGGAGGCCAAGGTGGATGATCCCTTGAGGACAGGTATTCAAGACCAGCCTGGGCCATATAGTGAGACCCCCATCCCTAAAAAAATGTTTAAATTAGCTGGGTATAGTGGTGCACATCTGTAATCCAGCTGCTTGAGAGGCTGAGGCCAGAGAATCACTTGAGCCCAGGAGGTCGAGGCTACAGTGAGCCATGTTCATGCCACTTCACTCCAGCCTGGGCAACAGAGCAAGACCCCATCTCTAAAATAATAATATAATGTTTTAGTATACGTATGTCCCAGCAATTGCATCCTGCATTTTAATCTGCCAAATCAGGCATCTCAACTTATGGAGCTGGATTTTTCTGTAAAGACCCAACCCAGCAACTCCAGTTAGGCAGGGGGATGCCAATCTGCCTCTCCCTCAAACACCCCAAGCTCCCCAGGGCTGCCCTTCCTCTGTATTTCCTTTCCTTCCATCTACCTCTTCCCCCACACTTCACCTTCCTTTCCCCTGGACTGTCCTCAAGGAAGGGTAGGGAGGAAAACTCCCACCCAGCCTCCATGACCAGACCCTCCCTCAGGTTCCCTTTCCAGCTCACAGTATCTTCCCTCTCGCTGGCAAGAGAAACATCACTCTCCCGCTTGGCCCCCTGGGTCCTCCCTGCCTCACACCTGGCACACAGGCCTTTGAACTGGCAGTTTGGGCCCTCTGTCTCCGTACCCAGCTGCTTTTGTGGGGTGGGGGTGGTAGGAAACAGAACACATTGTTTACCAGTTTAAATCTCATCTGCCCGCTGCAAATCTCCATGCCAGCCCTCGAGGCCTCCCCATCACCTCCTCTGAGCTCTTACAACCTGCCCATTTCACAGCAGAGGAGACTGAGCCTCACACGGACAAAGGCCTTGCCCCAGGTCCCACTGCTGGTGAGGGATGGGCTTTGAGGGTCTCTTTACAGAGCCCCAGGGCTGCCCAGGGAGGCCACCACCTTCTCGGAGACTTAGGGTCCCTGTAGGGCTTGCAGGGAGGAGCTGAGCTACTGAGGCTCCAGCGGCCTGAACCCGGGACGTCTTTTAACACGTAAGCTGGAGCTGCAGCTGCCTAGTGAAGCCTCATCCCACCCACAGCTGGGGGGGCCTTGTGTGACATTTCCTCTTTGGGGATCAGCCACCGCCATGTTGGGGTGACAGAAAGGAAGGAAGAGAAGGCCCCATCTCTCCCACGAGAATTCAGAGAGACCTGACAGCTCGAGGTGGCCAGGCTTAAGCACACAGGACTTGGGAACAGAGAAAGCCTCTCTCCTAACCAGTGCTGCCACTCACCACCGTCCTGGGCAACTCATTTCACGGCCTCAAGCCCCAGTTTCCTAATCCAAAGAATTGGGTCAACAGTCACAGGCTGAAAGAAGTATTAAAAATGAATTTACAGCCAGGTGTGTAAGCCAGGCTTACACCTGTAATCCCAGCACTTCGGGAGGCCAAAGCACCAGGACCATTTGAGGCCAAGAGTTCAAGACCAGCCAAGGTAACACAGCAAGACCCCCGTCTCTACAAAAAAAGGGGGGGCTTAAATGATAAAAATAAATGACGAACATTTATTTAGTGTCTATTACATGCCAGACACTGCTGTAGGCACTTTTCATAGCACATTAAGTTATTGAATCTGGGGTGGGTACAGTGGCTCATGCTTGTAATCCCAGCACTTTGGGAGGCCGAGGCAGGCAGATCATTTTAGGCTAGGAGTTCGAGACCAGCTTGGCCAACATGGTGAAACCCTGTCTCTACACAAAATACAAAAGTTAGCCAGGTGGCTCACGCCTGTGGTCCCAGCTTCTCAGGAGGCTGAAGCAGGAGAATCACTTGAACCCAGGAGGTGGAGGTTGCAGTGAGCTGAGATCACACCACTGCACTCCAGCCTGGGCAATAGAATGAATAACACCTGGTCTGGAAAAAAAGATTATACAATCTTCCCAACAAGCCTATGAGGTGAGCACTATCACATCCCCACTTTATTGCTGAAGAAACTGAGGCAGAGGGATGAAGTCACTTGTGAAAGTTCACATGGCCACTGAGTCAGTGTTCTATTTTTTTTTTTTTTTGAGACAGAGTCTTGCTCTGTTGCCCAGACTGGAGCACAGTGGTGCAATCTCAGTTCACTGCAACCTCCGCCTCCCAGTTCAAGCAATTCTTGTGCCTCAGTTTCCTGAGTAGCTGGATTACGGGCACCCACCACCACACCCAGCTAATTTTTGCATTTTTAGTAGAGACAGGGTTTCTCCATGTTAGCCAGGCTGGTCTGGAACTCCGGCCTCAAGTGATCTGCCTGCCTCAGCCTCCCAAAGTGCTGGGATTACAGGCATGAGCCACTAAGCCCAGCCCAGTATTTAACTGTGTTAACTACCACAGCTCAGATGTAGAGCACACAGCACAGAATTGCTCAATAAATTGGTGGCACCAACTAAAATGTCCCCATGAATTGACAGCAGTTAGCAGAATGGACCAGCAAATCCAGAAACAGGCCGAGGGAATTAGCATAAGATAAGGCAGCTTTCCAGGTGAGTGGGGAAAATATGGATTATGCAACAAATTGGCCTTGGAACAAAGTTAAGCCATCTGAAAAAAAAACATGAAAATTCATAGCTCACAGCTATGCCAGGATAAATTACATTCATGGTTTAAATGAGGCCACACACAGTGGCTCACGCCTGTAGCTGTAGCACTTTGGGAGGCTGAGGGAAGAGGATCGCTTGAATCCAGGAGTTTGAGACCAGCCTGGGCAATATATCAAGACCCGATGACTACAAAAAGTAATTTTAAATCAGCTGGGCATGGTGTCACTGCAGTCCCAGCTACTAGGGTGGCTGAGGCGGGAGGATCCCTTGAGCCAGGGAGGTCAAGACTGCAGTGAGCTAGGACAGCACCACTGCGCTCCAGCCCTGATGATAGAACAAGACCCTGTCTCAAAAAAAAAAAAAGAAAGAAAGAAAAGATTTAAACATTAGCCATAAAATACCAATAATACTAGAATAAGCCACGTCAGAATTTTTTTTAAAATCTCAGAATGGCAAAACCTAACACAAAACCAGTATGTATAAAACAAAAGATCGATAAAGTCAGTCGGGCGCAGCGGTTCACGCCTGTAATCCCAGCACTTCGGGAGACCAAGGTGGATGGATCCCTTGAGGTCATGAGTTCCAGACCAGCCTGGCCAACACAGTGAGACACCGTCTCTACTAAAAATAGAAAAATTAGCCGGGCGTGGTGGTGGGCCCTTATAATCCCAGCTACCCGGGAGGCTGAGGCAGGAGAATCGCTTGAACCCAGGAGGCAGAAGTCATTGTAGCAAGCCAAGATCGCGCCACTGCTGCACACCAGTCTGGGTGACAAAGCGAAACTGTCTCCAAAAGGAAAAAAAGATTGACAAACTCAACTGTGTAATAAGAAACTCCTCGAGTCAAAAGCCCTGCTGAGTATAGATGATATTAAATGCCAAGTGTGACAGGAAGCTCCACTTTTTGAAGATCCATCAAGCTGCACACTTCTGATTTCACACCGTGCGGAGCATGTTACACTTCAGAAACAAGTTTTTTAAAAAGATCAGTGACAAACAGGAAAAATACAGCTGCTTCTCATAAAATAAAGACCAATGACTCAAAAAAATGTCAATGGACGTGAACAGAGGGATCACAGAGAAAGAGAAACAACACAAATAAAAATATGCTCATCTATTTTTCATAATAAAAGAAATGCAAATTGAGACTACAGTAAGACTCTAATCTTGGCTGGGCTCAGCGGCTCACCCCTGTAATGGCAGCGCTTCGGGAGGTCGCGACGGGCAGATCACCTGAGGTCAGGGGTTTAAGACCAGTCTGGCCAACATGGTGAAACCCCATCTTTACTGAAAATACAGAAAGTAGCCAGGCGTGGTGGCAGGCACCTGTAATCCCAGCTACTCAGGAGGCTGAGGCAGGAGAATTGCTTGAACCCGGGAGACGGAGGTTGCAGTGAGCTGAGATCGTGCCACTGCACTCCAGCCTGGGCGAGAGAGCAAGACTCCGTTTCAAAGAAAAAGACTCTAATCTTTACCCAAACGTTTGGCAAAAGATTAAGGAGTTTGATAGCACTCTGAGCTGTCAAGGGTGTGGGGGAAACAGGCACTGTGCGCCACCTCTTGTGGGACTGTCAACTGCTCCCTTCCCCCGAAGGGGAATTTGGCAAAATCTATCAAAATCACACATGCACATTCACTTTGACCAAGTGACTCTTCTTCAAGGGATTCATTATACAGAAGTCCTCCCACGCAGGCTAAATGACTTATGCATAAGATTATTCATTGCAGCTTTTGGGGGGTAAACTATTAAAACAATCTAAATGTCTATCACGAGATAGCTATTTAAAGCCCATCCACACAACAGCATACCATGGAGCTATTGAAAAAGAATGCACTGGGCCAGGTGCAGTGGTCATGTCTGTAATCCCAGCACTTTGAGAGGCTGATGTGGGCAGATCACGAGGTCAGGAGTTTGAGACCAGCCTGGCCAATATGGTGAAATATCATCTCTACTAAAAACTACAAGGCCGGGCGCGATGGCTCAAGCCTGTAATCCCAGCACTTTGGGAGGCCGAGGCGGGTGGATCACGAGGTCACGATATCGAGACCATCCTGGTCAACATGGTGAAACCCCGTCTCTACTAAAAATACAAAAAAATTAGCTGGGCATGGTGGCGCGTGCCTGTAATCCCAGCTACTCAGGAGGCTGAGGCAGGAGAATTGCCTGAACCCAGGAGGCGGAGGTTGCGGTGAGCCGAGATCGCGCCATTGCACTCCAACCTGAGTAACAAAAGCGAAACTCCGTCTCAAAAAAAAAAAAAACTACAAAAGTTAGCCGGACATGGTGGCACGTGCCTGTAATCCCACTACTCGGGAGACTGAGGCAGGAGAATCGCTTGAACCCAGGAGGCAGAGGTTGCAGTGAGCCGAGATCACTGCTACTGCACGCCAGCCTGGGTGACAGAGTGAGACTCCTCCTCCAAAAGAAAAAATAATTCACTGGCTAAGTGCAGTGTCTCACTTCTGTAATCCCATCACTTTGGAAGGCTGAGGGGGGCGGACACTTTGAGCTCAGAAGTTCAAGACAAGCCTGAGCAACATGGTGAGACGCCCCAACCTCTAGAAAAAAGACAAAAATTAGCTGGGCATGGTGGCAGGCGCTTGTAATCCCAGCTACTCAGGAGGCTGAGGTGGAAGGATCATCTGAGCCCGGGAGGCAGAGGTTGCAGTGAGCCAAGATTGTGCTATTGCACTCTAGCCTGGGCAACAGAGCAAAACAGAGTTCAAGAGCAGCCTGGCCAATGTGGGGAAACCCCATCTCTACTAAAAATACAAAAGTTAGCCAGGCATGGTGGCCGGCACCTTTAATCCCAGCTACTTGGGAGGCTGAGGCAGGAGAATCACTTGAAGCTGGGAGGCGGAGGTTGCAGGAATCGAGTATCGTGCCACTGCACCCCAACCTGAGTGACAGAGCAAGACTCCGTCTCAAAAAAAAACAAAAATGCACAGTGTTTTAGGTTTTAAGGTAATAACGAACAATCTCCAAGATATGGCATTACACAAAAAAGCAAAATACAAACAGTGCATGGAATTACACCATTCATACAAAAACAGAGTGGCTGCAAATATGCTTTGACATGCATTTGCTTGTAGACGTGGAAAACTTTTGGGTAACTGATAAGAATGACTGTGCTTTGGGACAGGAACTTGGTGGTTAGAGATCAGGTGGGAGGGAGATTTTTCTGTGTAAAACCTTTAGTACCTTTGGAATTTTGAACCACAGGAATATACTATCTTTGTGTGTGTGTGTGTGTGTGTGTGTGTGTGTGTGTGTGTGTGTGTGGCTGATCTCAAATTCCCGGGCTCAAGGAATCCTCCTGCCTTAGCCTTACCTGGTAGCTGGGATTACAGAGTACTGCCTATCAAAAAAAAAAAAAAAACACAAAAAAACCCCCACACACACACATACACACGCACGCACACGCACACACACACATACATATGTGGCTGGTCACCGTGGCTTACACCTGTCATCCCAGCACTTTGGGAGGTGGAGGCAGGTGAATCACTTGAGGCCAGGAATTTGAGAACAGCCTGAGTGACACAGCCAGATCCCATCCCTATAAAAAAATTTAAATCACCTTGTATCTCATAAATGTAAACAATTATGATTTTTCTATCAAAAATAATATTAATTAAAAACTTTTTAATTCTTACTGATACCATACATAATTTTTAAAAAATAAATAAAAAATCATAGGCCAGTTAGGTGGCTGACGCTTGTAACCCCAACTCTTTGGGAGACCAGGGTAGGTGGATCGCTTGAGGTCAGGAGTTTGAGACTAGCCTGCCCAACATGGTGAAACCCCATCTCTATTAAAAATACAAAAATAAGCCAGGCATAGTGGATTGTGCCTGTAGTCCCAGCTACTCGAGAGGCTGAGGCAGGAGAATCACTTGAACCCGGGAGGCAGAGGTTGTAGTGAGCCAAAATTGCACCACTGCACTCCAGCCTGGGAGACAGGATGAGGCCCATCTCAAGAAATAAAAATAAAAATAAAAAAATTAAAAATCCATCCTAAAGTAAGAAGACTATCTCCTGATTTCAATATGTGTTGCATAGCTACAGTAATCAAAACAGTGTGATACTTGGCATAAAGACAGAGATACAAACCAGTGGAATAGGGTAGGGAGCCCAGAAACACATCCTCACAGTTTTAACATTTTTTTTTTTTTGAGATGGAGTCCTGCTCTGTCACCCAGACTGGAGTGCAGTGGTTCAATCTCAGCTCACTGCAACCTTTGCCTCCTGGGTTCAAATGATTCTCCTACCTTAGTCTCCTGAGTAGCTGGGATTCAAGGTGCACACCACCACACCCAGCTAATTTTTGTATTTTTAGTAGAGACGGGGTTTTACCCTATTAGTCTGACTGGTCTCAAACTCCTGACCTTGTGACCCACCAACCTCAGCCTCCCAAAGTGCTGGGATTACAGGTGTGAGCCACCCACATCCAGCCCACATTTTTTATTTTAATTTTTTTTTTTTTTTTTGGTACAAGGTCTTGCTCTGTTGTCCAGGCTGGTACACAGTGGTGTGACCGTAGCTCACTGTAACTCAAACTCCGGTGATCAAGCCATCCTCCCAACTCAGTCTCCCAAGTACTGAAACTAGATGTGGGTGTCACCACGTCTGGCTAATTTTTTTTTTAAGTACAGACCTAGTCTCACTAAGTTGACCAGGCTGGTCTCAAACTCCTGGCCTCAAGGGATTCGTCCACTTCCGCCTCCCAAAGTGCTGGGATTACAGGTATGAACCACCATGCCCGGCCCCCCTCACATTTAAGGTTGAATAATCTTTGGCATAGGTGCCAAGACCATTCAGTGGTGGAAACAGCAGTATGTATCTTCAACAAATGGTGTTAAGAAAACTGGATATTCACACACAAAACAATGCAGTTGCACCCTTATTGTATACCATATACAAATATTAATTCAAACTTTAAAGACTTAAATATAAGACCTAAAACTATAAAACACCCAGAAAAAAATATATAGGGAAACAGCTTCATGTCACTGAACTTGGCATGAGTTTAGATATGACACCAAGAAAGGCACAGGCAGCCAGGCGCAGTGGCTCACGCCTGTAATCCCAGCACTTTGGGAGACCAAGGCAGGCAGATCACAAGGTCAAGAGATCGAGACCATCCTGGCCAACGTGGAGAAACCCCACCTCTAGTAAAAATACAAAAGTTAACCCGGCATGGTGGCACACTCCTGTGGTCCCAACTACTCCAGAGGCTGAGGCAGGAGAGTCTCCAGAACCCGGGAGGCAGACGTTGCAGTGAGCCGAGATTGTGCCATTACACTTCAGCCTGGGCAACAAGAGTGAAACTCTGACTCAAGAAAAAATAAAAATATACAAAAATTAGCCGGGCATGATGGCACATGCCTGTAATCCCAGCTACTTGGGAGGCTGAGGCAGAAGGATCACTTGAACCCAGAGAGGTGGAGGTTGCAGTGAACCAAGATTGTGCCACTGCAATCCAGCCTGGGGAACAAGAGTGAAACTGCCAAAAAGAAAGAGAGAGAGAAGGAGGGAGGGAGGGAGGGAGGGAAGGAGGGAAGGAGGGAAG
>JAPYYA010004779.1:0-11436 GCA_028533165.1 Leontopithecus rosalia | reverse complement strand
ATAAGGATATCCAGGACTTGAATTCAGATCCGGAACAAGTAAACTTAATAAATATGTATAGCGCTCTCCACTTTAAATACACAAAATATACATTCTCCACTCTCAATACACAAAATATTGATCAGCCATTATTAACAACCATTCTTAGAATTAGGCAATATTCCTGTTCTCTCTCCCTCTTTTTCTTCCTCTTTCTTCCTCTCCTTCTCTCCTTTAAAAAAAAAAAAAAGAAAAACAAAAACACTGTTTTTCTAAATTAGGAGGGCATGGTGGTGTGTGCCTGTAGTCCCAGCAATTTAGGAGGCTGAGATGAGAGGATCACTAGAGCCTGGGAGGTTGAGGCTGCAGTGAGCTGTGATTGTGCCACTGCACTCCAGCCTGGACAAAAGAGTAAGACCCTGTCTCAAAAAACAAATTAACATTTTAAAAGGAAATATTTGCCCAGGTATAGTGGCTCACACCTGTAATCTTAACACTTTGGGAGGCTGAGGTAGGTATCACCTGAGGTCAGCAGTTGGAGACCAGCTTGGCCAACATGGTGAAACCATGTCTCTACTAAAAATACAAAAATTAGCTGGGCATGGTGGTGCATGCCTGTAATCACAGTTATTCAGGAGGCTGAGGCACGAGAATCACTTGAACCTGGGAGGCGGAGGTTGTAGTGAGCCAAGATCAATCCACTGTACTCTAGCCTAGGCAACAGAGTGAAACTCAGTCTCAGAAAAAACAAAAAAGGCTAGGCATGGTGGCTCACACGTGTAATACCAGCACTTTGGGAGGCTGACGAGGGTTGATCACTAGGTCAGGAGGTCAAGACCATCCTTGCTTACATGGTGAATAGCTGTCTCTACTAAAAATATAAAAAAAAATTAGCTGAGTGTGGTGGCGCATGCCTGTAATCCCAGCTACTCGGGAAGCTGAGGCAGAATTGCTTGAACCAGGGAATTGGAGGTTGCAGTGAGCCGAGATAGCACTACTGCACTCCAGCCTGGTGACAGAGTGATACTCTATCTCAACAACAACAACAACAAAATGGCCAGGCACGGTGGCTCACATCTGAAATCCCAGCACTTGGGGAGGCCAAGGCAGGCAGATCACGAGTCAAAAGATCGAGACCATCCTGGCCAACGTGGTGAAAGCCCGTCTCTGCTAAAAATACAAAAATTAGCTGGGCGTGGTGGTGTGCGCCTGTAGTCCAAGCTACTTGGGAGGAGGCTGAGGCAGGAGAATTGCTTGAACCCGGGAGGCGGAGAGATCGTGGCACTGCACTCTAGCCTAGGCCACAGAGCGAGAAGCTGTCTCCAAAAAGAAAAAAGAAGAAATACTTATAGATAGCTGTATATACAAGGGCTAGCATACATACATATTTTTTTTTGCTTTCAGCCAAGGGCCTAGAAGCAATGACCCCTTAGTAGCAACAAATACATCTAGTACCAAGATGTTGTTTCTAATACTATCCTGTAATAGAAGAAGTCAGGGCAACCTTGGACAAATGGCTAATTCTAGGACTGGGGCAGGAAACATACAAGAGGAGTCTGGAGCATCTTACAGTGCCAGAAAGTAAGCTAAGTGCTTTTTTTCTTTTAATCTTTATTTCAGAGATGGGGTTTCCCCCTGTTGGTCAGGCTGGTCTCAAACTCCTGACCTCAGGTGATCCACCCACCTCAGCCTCCCAAAGTGCTGGGATTACAGGTGTGAGCCACCGTGCCCGGCCTAGGTAAGTGCTTTAAATAAAGAACCCCAAAATCAAAACTACATGGTCGGGCACGTCAAAGGGAAATAGGAGCAAACTAAACTGAAAGAGCTCCCAATGGCCAAAGATCGAATCATTTGAGTAATAAAAGTGGTATTGAAAATAAAACCCAAAGTACAAAAGAAATACCCATGAGTTCATAGTGATAAAAATAAACCATCAAACAAATAAATACATGGGAGAAAAGAGACAAACCCCCATGTGGAAAATTCCACATAATTTATGTAGAAACTCTACCTCAAGGAGGAGAAGAATAACTTCCCACCCTGTAAAGTGTGGGCTGCATATAGTGACTTCCAAAGGGTACAGGGGAAATCGGGGAGTGGAGACTCCACAAACACTGCCTGGGCCAGGTGATCAAGATCAACATCAACGCTTTTGTGTTGACAGCATGTGCCCTTGATACAATGTGACGAGAAGGCACTTCTGGGGTGAAAACTCACAGCTTCTGTCCAATCATGAGGAAAATGTCAGACAAATCCCAATTGAGGACATTCTACAAAATATATGATTAGTACTCCTCAAAATTGTCAAGGTCATAAAAAACAGGGAAAGTCTGAGAAAGTGTCAGAGCCAAAAGGAGCCTGAGGGGACATGACTGTGACATATATCCTGGATGGGATCCTGGAACAGAAAAAGGACATTAGGTAAAAGCCATGAAAACTGGAATACAATATGAGATTTAGCTAATAATGATGTATAATATTGGTCCAAACTGTGACAAATTTACCATGAGAAGGTGTTAATAATTGAAGAAACTAGGTGTCGAATTTTCTGTGCTAACTTAGCAATTGTTTGTAAATAAATATAAAACTATTCCAAAATATAAATTTATTTTTAAATTTTAGATCTGGAAGGGAATTTAGTAACTGTTTAGAACAAACTCCACATTTAGCAAATTAAGAAGCTGAGCTCAAGAGAATGAACTGCTCGAGAGCAAGTGACTGCTATTAGACTCTGCTGCTTTCCTAAAACTCTCAACACGGCTGGATCACTTTGTCAGCTACAGATTCTCTCTTCATAAACTTTATTGTCACTTAATAAACACTGTTGTTAAGTGCTTCCTAAAGTCAAAGTCTCGTCCAAAGAGCCATTAAAAAAAAGTGATTTGCAGAACTCACAGGGCTCAGGAATATAAGATGACAATGTGTTTCTTAATTAAAAATTAAATCAAAACACATTTTGTCTAGGGTCCATGCATCTAGAATGTTGTATTCTTAATCTAGGAGCATACAAAAATCACAATAGTGGCACAGGTGCTTAATTGCATGTTATAGATTTGTGTAATTGACCTCTTACATTTATGTCCAACTAACCATGGCATCAGTTTTCAGAGTTTTCATCTTGGAGGATCTATTTTCTCTTGTTCTAAAGAATTTCTCCAGAATTACCTCTTCCCCTTCCCCAGTGTTCTGGTCCAAACGGAAAATCTGTTCAAAAGACACATAAGCCATGTATCTTCAGGATATTAAAGGTTAAATTTTCAAGAATTGGATTTAAAATGTTTACTTTCCTAATCCTAAAAAATTTACATGTTATAAAACCCAGTGAACCCCGGGTATGGTGGTGTGTGCCTGTAGTCCCAGCTACTTGAGAGGCTGAGGTGGGAGCATCTCTTGAACCCAGGTGTTCAAGGCTGCAGTGAGCTATGGTTGTGCCACCTCACTCCAGCCTGGATGACAGAATGAGACCAGATCTGGTCTTTTTTTTGTTTGTTTGAGACGGAGTCTTGTTCTGTCACCCAGGCTGGAGTGCAATGGTGTGATCTCGGCTCACTGCAACCTCTGCCTCCCGGGTTCAAGTGATTCTCCTGCCTCAGCCTCCCGAGTAGCTGGGACTACAGGCGCATGCCACTGTGCCCAGCTTTTTTTTTTTTTTTTGTCTTTTTAGTAGAGACAGGTTTCACTATGTTGGCCAGAATGGTCTCAATCTCTTGACCTCATAATCCGCCAGCCTCGGCCTCTCAAAGTACGGGGATTACAGACATGAGCCATTGTGCCCGGTCTTTTTTTTTTTTAATTTAAGACGAAGTCTTGCTCTCTCTCCCAGGCTAGAGTGCAATGGCATGATGTCGGCTCGCTGCAACCTCCACCTCCCAGGTTCAACCAATTCATCTGCCTCAGCCTCCTGAGTAGCTGGGACTACAGGCTCACTACCATGCCTGGCTAATTTTTGTATTTTTAGTGGACAAGGGGTTTCATCACATTAGCCAGCCTGGTCTTGAACTCCTGACCTCATAGTCTGCCCGTCTCGGCCTCCCAAAGTGCTGGGATTACAGGTGTGAGCCATGCGCACAGTGGAAACCTAGTCTTTAAAAAAAGACAAAAACAGAAAATGAACAACAAAACCACAACAACAAAGTAAAAATGCTATTCTCTTGGTAAAATTTTTTTTTGAGACAGGATCTCACTCTGTCACCATGCAAGAGTGCAGTGATGTGATCACGGCTCACTGCAGCCTCAATCTCTTGGACTCAAACCATCTTCCCACCTCGGCCTTCTGAGTAGCTGGGATTACAGGCGTGCACCACCACATCTAGGTAATTTTAAAATTTTTTGTAGGGATAGATTTCACTATGTTGCCCAAGCTGGTCTCGAACTCCTGGCCTCAAGTGATCCTCCTGCCTTGGCCTCCCAAAGCCTGGAGATGTCAGCCACTACACCCAGTCGTACAATTTTGAAAAACACAAATGATTCAGATTAATAATGGAAATAAAAGCCAAAATCTAAATTGTAAGTATAGTCACTGTGAAGATGAATCATATACATCTTTTAAGTGGTGAATTATATTAAGATGCTACCTACTAGCTCATTTAAATTTAATTTACATTTTAAAACCTACATTTATTTTACCAGGCATATTTGCCAGTTTTGCTATGGTAACAACTCCAAAATCTCAGTGGATTACAGCACCATAGCTTGTTGCTCTGGTCTACACTGTAGCTCTGTTCCCCTTGTCTTCCCATTCCCAGGCCCAGGTTGAAGGAGCAGCCACAATCTGGAACATACTGGCTCTGGAGAGAGCAGACGCTACAGACTACAGGAAGTTCATGACGGCTCTTTAAGCTTCTGCTTAGATGTAGGCATCTGTTGCATCTGCTCATATCCCTTTGGTCAACGTCTGACATAGACATACAACCAATTCCAAAATGACTGAATGAGGACGTAATACTCCAGAAGTCAAGTGCATGGGCAAATATAAACAGTCTTCTTACCGAAAAAAGGGAGAGTAAAAAGCTGCAAACAACAATACAATCCTCCACTCAAAGGACAACATGCTTAAAACAGACAACTGTAAAATATAATCACCTCTGCTGCAATCCCAGCACTTTGGGAGGCAGAGGTGGGCAGACCACACGGTCAGGAGATCAAGACCATCCTGACTAACATGATAAAACCCCATCTCTTCTAAAAATACAAAAGGTAACTGGGCATGGTGGCATGCGCCTGTAGTCCCAGCTACTCGGGAGGCTGAGGCAGGAGAATCGCTCAAACCTTGGGGGTGGAAATTGCACTGAGCCGAGATAGTACCACTGCCCTTCAGCCTGAACCACAGAGTGAGTGACTGTCTCAAAAACAAAAACAAACAAAAAACAAAAAATATATATATAATCACCTCTATCCTTCAACTTCATTCTGTCATTTTGGGTGCTTATCATAAATTATGCAAAGTTTTCTATAATATTTGAAGGAAATATTCTTTTATAGGTTCAAATTAAGGTGCTGAAATAGGACGTTTCCAAATATTAAAATTCTTGTCCTATTTTGCTGTGATAGTTTTCTGTCACATGTCTGAAAGAAATGACCACTGTACTTTTGCCTCTGCTGCAATCCCTAGACTCAGAATGGAGAAAGGAGCATTATTTGATGAGCCCTAGGGATACTACCGTATTTATTTATTTTTTTGAGACAGAGTCTTGCCCAGAGTCTTGATCATGCAGTGGCATGATCATGGTTCACTGCAGTCTCAACCTCCCAGGCTTGAGTGATCCTCCTACTTCATCCTCCCAAGCAGCTGGGACAATAGCTATGCCACCAGACCTGGCTAATTTTTGTTTTTTTATAATATCCCTTTGTTGCCCAGGCTGGTCTCAAACTCCTGGGCTCAAGGAAAGTTCTTTGGCCTCTCAAAGTGCTGGAATTATAGTTGTGCACCACAAAGCCTAAGATATTTAAAAAACAAAATAAAGCAAAGCCATTGGGTTTCCTGACCTTTAAACCAGACCCTAACTCCCCTTTGTTTCTTTTTTCTTTCTTTATTGAGACAGAGTCTCACTCTGTCACAGGCTAGAAGATAATGGCATGATCTCAGCTCATTGCCTCCTGGGTTCAAGCGATTCTCATGTCTCAGCCTCCCAAGTAGCTCGGATTACAGGTGTGCGCCACCATGCCTGGCTAATTTTTGTGTTTTTCATATAAATGGGGTTTTGCTATGTTGGCCAGGCTGGCCTCGAACTGCTGACCTGACCTCAAGTGATCCGCCCACCTCAGCTCCCAAAGTGCTAGGATTATAGGGGTGAGCCACTGCGCCCAGGTCCACCTTTGATTCTAAAACATTGTGGATTTTCAGATGTGTCAATGATTAAATAGCTTTAAGACAATAAAATGAAATCTTACCCTGTAAAATAAATCTTGATTTCTTTCTTTCTTTTTTTTTTGAAAGGGAGTTTTGCTTTTGTTGGCCAGGCTGGAGTGCAGTGGCATGATCTCAGCTTTCTTCAACCTCCACCTCCTGGGTTCAAGCGATTTTCCTGCCTCAACCTCTTGAGTAGCTAGGATTATAGGCGCCTGCCACCACACCCAGCTAATTTTTGTATTTTTAGTAGAGATGGGGTTTTGCCGTGTTGGCCAGGCTGGTCTCGAACTCCTGACCTCAGGTGGTCTGCCAGCCTCAGCCTTCCAAAGGCTGGGATTTTAGGTGTGAGCTACCATGCCCAGCCAAATCTCAATTTCAGAAATGTTAAAATACAATGATGATAAGCACAAGGATAAGGTCAAAGAAAACTCAAATTTACTAAATACCAGGCATTGTCAGGTGCTAAATCAATATTCATTCTTTATTCCACAAATATTTTATGTGCCCGTGCTAGGCCCAGGAACTACAAGGAGTAAAAGTCTGAAGGCTTTTATAGATGTAGTGGGGGTAGAAATGCTTTCAGACACGAATAGCAAAACTGTACCAACCATAGTTTAGATCACTAAGGGTAACAGATAGAGGGTTTTTTTTTCTTGTCACATACAAAGAAATTCAGAAGAATAATCTAGAACTGGAACAGCCACTTGAAGATGTCATCAAGGAGCCAGGCACCTTCAGTGTTTCTGGGCCATCATAACTTGCTTTCCCATGGTCACGATTGCTGTATCTCCTGGCATTACATGTGCTTTCTAATGCAGAAGTAGAAAGAGCTTTTCTTTAAAAGTTTTTTCACTTTGGGAGGCTGAGGTGGGCGGATCACAAGGTCAGGAGTTTGAGAACAGTCTGGCTAACATAGTGAAACCCTGTCTCTACTAAAAATACAAAAAATTAGCCAGATGTGGTGCTGTGCACCTGTAATCCCAGCTACTTGGGAGGCTGAGGGGGGAGAATCATGTGAATCAGGGAGGCAGAGGTTGCAGTGAGCTGAGATAGCACCACTGCACTCCGGCCCAGGTGACAGTGTAAGACTCTGTCTCAAACAAACAAACAAAAAAGTGTTTTCTTTCATCCTAGGATGTTCTCCCCAGGAACTCTAAGCTAAATCTCACTGGCCGTAACCGTGTTATGTGGCCACCCTTGGCTGCAAGAGTCTGGGAAGGCAAGTATTATTATCTTACCTACTGACTTCCTTAAGAGGAATCTAAGTAAGGAGATGGTTTAGAAATGCACGTTGAGTGAGCCAAACTACATCCCAATGCGACAGGGCATCCACTGTAACACAGTAGTTACAAGCTACTTCAGAATCACAGCATGGTTTGGGGACCAGTGAAATTTGGGCTGACACTTGAAAGGATCATCTATTAGGTGGACAAAAGTATTCTGGACAGAAAAAAATAACAGGGCCAAACAGGTACAAAAAAAGTCAAATTGTCACCTGAGGAATTTTGGGTTTGGTGGCTAAAGTCTAGAGTGTATGTGAGAGTGGAAGAAGAGTTAGAAAAGCTGCCAGGGAGAGCTCATGAAGACCCTAACGTGATTCTAGAGCTTAGCCATCATCCACAATAGAACAGAACCCTAGCGAAGGCGAGATTTGTTTTCTCAGCAATCTTGGTTGTTGGTTCTTGAAGAAACCAGGCTACACGTGTGGGCTTCAACTCAGAAGTACCCTCCTCACAACTAAATTAGCCTCAAGTAGTCACCTGCCTTTTCCTCAGAACAATTCCTTGAATTTAGCTCTTTTCTGCTCAGAAAGCAGTACTCTGAAACCTCGAGCACCCGTTTGCCAGATGTTTGACCCATTCTACGTGACAGAACCACACGGCTTCTTAGAAAGAGCCAGTCTGTTTGCATCAGGCTCTGCTCTCTTCAGCCATCTGTGACAGAGCTAACTGTACTACAATAGATCCGTCCACTCTAAGGCTCTTCCTTGCATTAGCATTCTCCCATCTGAAGGCATTTTATAACTACTGAGCCCTTTGCAGCCCTATCCATCTCAGTGAGTTGTGAGAAAGGGAGCTGAAAGATTCTGACAACCTTAATAAATAATTTTTTTCTAGATAACAGTGAGGACACATTCTTAGCATCAAATAGAGCCTAGGTTGTAATTCCAATTTTGTCACTTCCTGTGACCTTGTGAAAGCTATTTAACCTCTTCACCTACTTTTCTACCTAACAGGAACTATGAGAATTCAAAGACAATGTATATGAAAGTGGTTTTAAAATCAAAGAGCAATGTCTGATGTTTTGCAACTAGTTAGTGCATGGTGAAACCACAAATAGAACTTTGGCTTGGAAATGCAAATTCTTAGCATCCCCAGTGTACAATGTTATTGAATAAATTAATGAATGCTAATAAATCTTTAACTTTTTTTTTCTTCGAGATGGAGTCTTGCTCTGTCGCCCAGGCTGGAGTACAGTAGTGTGATCTCAGCTCACTGCAACCTCCACCTCCTGGGCTCAAGCTATTCTCCTGCCCCAGCCTCCCGAGTGGGATTACAGGCATGCACCACCACACCCAGCTAATTTTTTTGTATTTTTAGTAGAGATGGGGTTTCACCATATTAGCCAGGATGTTCTCGATCTCCTGACCTTGTGATCTGACTACCTCAGCCTCCCAAAGTGCTGGGATTACAGGCATGAGCCACCACGCCAGGGTAACTTTTTTATTTGTTTCAAAATAGAAGAGACGGGGGCAGTTTGAAGCTTTTATCTCCCTCTTAATTTCCCGGGCTTTCTCTGTGTCTCCTAGCAGTGTTTAAAAAAAAATTCCCAGTTATATGAGGTCAGATGTAAATATGTTATTTCTAGACTGAAAAAACTATGGTATGCTTTTATTAGAGAATCTTAACAAGAGTTTATTTGGTCATGGAATTGCAACAGACTAATTCAACTTCAATTACCAGTCACACAAAATAGTAACATCATGTTGTAAACACATGTCAACAGGTCTGTCTCTGGCAGATACTATCGACTATTTCACTCTACATTTCCAGTCATATTCTCCTTCGCCTTCTCTAGATACAGGATGGAAAGCAAAATTCTCACCTTCCCAGAGGCATGTGCCACTAAGTGCAATCCTTTCACACAGTTCTGACCAATAACATGGAGATGAAAAACTCTGGGGAGGGTTTCCCAGGGAAGAAGTATGATAAAGATTATTTTTGGCTAGGGTGCAGAGTCTCTCTTTTTTCTATGTAGACAACGTACTCTTCACAATACACTACATGTCTGAAGTTGCTTGGAGAACAAACCTATGTGACAGTTAAGAACCATCTCTACCCTCACACCTAACATATCTGTTCCTAGACACCATGAAAGCTACACCCTAACAAGATAACATCATCTCCCCTTTAGGCATGTGATAGAAGTGATCAGATTAGGATGAAGCTGTCCTTTCTTAGAAATGAAAATTATACAGCTATGGGTTTGATGCATTGCAGCTGGCAACCTAGGTCCTAGAACTGACCACCACTAGGGTATGTTAAGAGCAGTGTCAAAAAGTAGCTGGCAAAATAATAGTCTCTTCAACAAGTGGTGCTGGGACAAATGGATACCAATATGCAAAAAAATGAAGTTGGATGCTATACCTCATACCATGTACAAAAATTAACTCAAATGGATCAACAACCTAATTACAACAGCTAAAACCATAACAGTCTTAGAAGACAACAAAGCAGGAAATCTTCATGGCCTTAGATTTGGCAATGGATTCTTAGATACAACACCAAAAGCAAAAGCAATAAAAAAAAAAGAACAATAAAATAAGAAATAAACTAGACCTAATCAAAATTTAAAGCTTTGGTGTATCAAAGAACATCATCAAAACAACTCAACAACAGAGACAAAAAACTTGATTAAAAAATGAGCAAAGGCAGCTCCTGGGGAAGCTGAGGCAGAAGGATCACTTAAGCCCAGGAGATGAGGCCAGGCTGGGCAACACAGCAAGACCCCACTTCAGAACATGACAAAATAATGGGCAAAGGACTTAGACATTTCTCTAGAGAAGATATCTAAGTGGCTAGTCAACATATGAAAAGATGCTCAACATTGCTGGTCATAAGGAAAATGCAAATAAAAGCCACAATAAGGTATCGACTTCACAGCCAGTAGCATGGCTATAATAAAAAAATGGAAATTTACAAATGTCAGTGGAGATGTGGAGAAACTACAAGCCTTGTGTATTGCTGGTGGAAATGTAAAATGTTTCCACATTTTACATTGTGGAAAAGCTTGGTAGTTCCTTAAAAAGTTAAATATAGAATTACCATATGACCCAACACTTCTACTCTTACATCTAAAAGAATTAAAAACTGGTATTCATATACATGTACACATGTATGTTCATAGCAGCAGCAGTCACAACAAAAAGTAAAAATAAGCCGGGTGTGGTGGCTCATGCCTATAAGCCTAACACTTTGGGAGGCTGAGGCAGGTGGATCACCTGAGGTCAGGAGTTCGAGACCAGCCTGGCCAACACGGTGAAACCCCATCTCTACTAAAAGTATAAAACTTAGCTGGGTGTGGTGGCATGCACCTGTAATCCCAGCTATTCGGGAGGCTGAGGCAGGAGAACCACTTGAACCCGGGAGGTGGAGTTTGCAGTGAGCTGAGATCATTCCACTGCACTCCAGCTTGACAGAGCAAGACTCCATCTCAAAAAAAAAAAAAAAAGTAAAAATAGCACAAGTATTCACCAAAAGATGAATAAACACATTCTGATCTATACAATGGAGTATTTTCGCCGGGCGCAGTGGCTCACACCTATAATCCCAGCACTTTGGGAGGCCGAGGCGGGTGTATCACGAGGTCAAAAGATCATCCTGGTCAAAATGGTGAAACCCATCTCGGGCCGGGCGCGGTGGCTCAAGCCTGTAATCCCAGCACTTTGGGAGGCCGAGGCGGGTGGATCACGAGGTCAACAGATCGAGACCATCCTGGTCAACATAGTGAAACCCCGTCTCTACTAAAGATACAAAAAATTAGCTGGACCCGGTGGCGCGTGCCTGTAATCCCAGCTACTCGGGAGGCTGAGGCAGGAGAATTGCCTG
>JAPYYA010004778.1:0-11436 GCA_028533165.1 Leontopithecus rosalia | reverse complement strand
AACATTTTCTTTCTTTCTTTTTTTTTTTTAAGTTGACTCTCTCCCAGGTGTTTCAGTCGCCAGCTGAAAGGGCACTGGGATCTGTGTGATTTCCCATGCAGTGACCCACTGTGCTGGCTCACAGTTCACCTCCCAGGAATCTCCTGGGCTGGCTTACTGTCCACATCCCTTTTAATCAGATGAATATGCTAATCTGCCCTCCCAAATCTCAAATTGCTGGTTTAACAGGGCACCCTGACCAGTACATTTTATGTGGCGTGCTGCTGCGCTGCAGCACTGGCCGTTTGGCCGCGCTAGCAGAGACTGCTGCGCTGGCATCCTGTGTCTCTCCTACACCTGGGGATTTCCCTGTTCTGTGGGCAGCAAAGATTCGTCTGGAAATGCGGCGTGAACTCACCCTCTGTGTCTTGACTGAGAGCTGCAATCCTGAGTTGCTTCTATAGAGCCATCTTTCCCCGTCTCCTGAAAGTGCTAGTTTTAAGTCTATTAGTGAGTTTTATATTTTCCTGTGTTTTTATGTTACTAATTAGTGGCCTTTAATTTCAGCTTGAAGAACTTCCATTAGCATTTTCTCTAAGGCGGTTCTAGTGGTGATGAAGTTTGTCAGTCTTTCTTTTCTGGGAAAGTCTCTCCTTCCCATCTAAAGGACAGATTTTCCTAGGTCAACTATTCTTAGCAGATTTCTTTTTATTTTTAATATTTGTTTGTGTTTCCTTTTAGCACCATGAATGCCTCACTCTGAATATATCACCTTGAATTCCAATCTCTAGTGGCCCACAAGTTTTCTGCTGAGTTATCTATCTAGACCCTTATGATAGTTCCTTTATGTGGGACAAGTCACTTTTCTTTTGCTTTGTCTTTAACTTTGAAAAATTGACAGAAATAGAAAAAAAACTAAAATTCTTCTGGAATTGTGTCCAACAGGTTTTGTAGGATTTCTTCATACTTTTATATTATTTCTTCTTTGTGTACCTCTGAATATGTGATTTCAAATGAATTATATTTGAATTCACAGATTCCTTTCTCTGTGTGATTGAGACTGCTTTTTGAAGCTCTCTATTAAATATTTCAGCTTAAACTTTGTATTCCTTAGCTTCAGAATTTATGTTTGGTTCCTTTCTATAGTTGTTATCTCTTTATTTAACTTGTCATTTGTTCATGTGTTATTTTTCTGGTTTAATTTAATAGACAATATGTTTTATCTTGTAGTGCACTGAGCTTCTTTCAAATAAATATTTTAAATTTTTGTCAAGGAATTTACAGATTATCATTTCGTTGGTGTCAGCCACTGGAACTTTATGTTCTTCCTTTATTGGTGTCATATTCTCTTGACTTTTTATGTTTAATGAAAACTTATATTGACATCTTTGTATCTGAAGAAGCAGTCACCTTCTCCATTTTTTTCCAGCTGGGCTCATGGTGAAGATCTTTTCTTTTCTTTTTTTGAGACAGGGTCTCCCTCTGTCACCCAGAATAGAATACAGTGATACAGTCATGGCTCTCTGCAGCCTCCACCTCCCAGGCTTATGTGATCCTCCCACCTCAGCCTCCCCAGCAGCACCAGCACACCTTGCTACCTTTTTTTGCATTTCTTGTAGAGACAGGATTTCACCATGTTGCCCAGGCTGGTCTCAAACTCACAGGCTTCAGCAATCCTCCTGCCTCAGTCTTCTAAAATGCTGGGAGTACAGATATGAGCCACCATGTCTGGCCCTAAAGGTCTTTTTCAAGTATAACAAACTTTTCTGTGAGCCCAGCTAGAGATTCTGGTGATTTCACAGTCCTTTTCTAAAAAAGAATTTTTCTTAATCTACTCCTCTTGTTTTCTTTTAGGAGAACAAGTCTTAGAATTATGTATCTTCTCTTGATCCTGTAAAGCTAGCTCTGGTGCTAAGAGCCTCCCCTTTGTTTTCACTAAGGAAGTGTTTTGAAGTACTCAACATTATGCATCTTTTCCCACACCAGGAGAGTAGAGCCACCTGTTAAGATCCACAACTGCTGGTGAGACACAGGTACTTTCAGATGGTACTCATATGAGGTATTCACTAGGACATGGGCTTGATGTTCAGAGAGAAAGCCTGTGGGGTGCTGGGAGAATCCACTGTTAAAATTTCAAGATTGGACTTTTTTCTCATAACTAGACCATATGGACAAACTAAAACTTTAAATGCGTACCTAGTTTTTAAGCTAAAAGCTACACTGATTCATTTTAGGTGAATAACCTTCTCATGCAAAATAAAGATATTTCACATAATATGTTATATTTTTATTAACTGTTAATACAAATGAAATACAGTAATCAACATCTTTGTAAGAAATGAGGAAGATAGCAAAGCAAGTTATTTTGGTAAAAAGGAAATCAATAATTATTCAAGCCAATTGTTAAAACATTGATCAGAGATCAGGTTTATAGTAATTTAAAGAAATTCATTAGAAAATTTAAAGAAGTTCATTGGAAAATTCTAGCAAACCATTTCAACATATGTCTTTTGGGAGAAACCATGTTGCTAAAGAATCAGTGTCATTACAAAAGACCATTCAATGTTAATCTGCAAGTTATAGAATTTATAACACCTTAGAGTAATATTTGGACCCATAATGCTGTTTGCTTCTCTTAACAAACATTAGACAATTCAGTAGGCAGAGAAAAAGCCAATTCTGCTTCTTATTTATTATCATGCCTGAGTTTACATACATTTGATTTTATTCTGGCAATTAAATATGAATCAGACCCATTGTCACCACGGGTTTCTCCATGGGAGACATATACTTTATTCCCTGCTCTATGAAAAGCCATTTGCTATAACATCACTTTCAGCTAAAATTTCATTTTGCATTTATTCAGGCATAAAATGCATCAAGCTACCTGACACATGGCAGTAAAACATTTTGTATACTGTCAGTTTCAACTTGTTGAACAAGTATTTCATGTGGAAAGAAGTGCCTACAATTGGCATGTTAGTTTCTAGAGTAGAAAGATCAGTACCTAAAGTAATTTTATCTATGTTATTTTCCCAAACTTTTCCAGATACATCTGAGATCCTTAGTCTAAAATGATGTCTTACTTGTTTGCACATAGCTTGGGTGGCCAAACATCTTTACTATTATTTATTATTATTATTATTATTATTTGAGATGGAGTCTTGCACAGTTGCCTGGGCTTGAGTGCAATGGTGCAATCTCAGCTCACTGCAATCTCTGCTCCCGGGTTCAAGTGATTCTCCTGCCTCACCCTCCCAAGTAGCTGGGATTACAGGTGCCTGCTGCCATGCCGGATAAGTTTTTGTATTTTTATTAGAAATGGGGTTTCAATATGTTGGCCAGGCTGGTCTCGAACTCCTGACCTCTGCCCGTCTCAGCCTCCCAAAGTGCTGGGCTTACAGGAGTGAGCCATGGTGCCCGCCCATGGTTTTACTATCATAGTGGATCAGTATTATCTACTTTAGTTTCCTTTTCAGGAAAGAGGATAGCCCTGGTCCTTGAAATCTAGACTATGGTGAGTCAAGATTTACAACCTTAGAGAATATGAAAATTATCATCTGCTATTACTATCTGAATTATTGCCACATAGATCAAAGCAATACGCAATAATGTATAGACCAACTCATGGATTTACATCTTCCAGTTTCCATTCAGCCATTCATTCATTCGACAACCATTTACTGATTTTATGGGTATAAAGTTAGAATGTTAAATAAAATTATCTTCTTATATTTATGTTTATCTTTTTATTGTAGGAGAGATAAACCTGTAAATTAGAACAAAATAACAATTAAATATTTAAATAAGTCTAAAATTACTGTGATAATAAAGAGACAAAAGGAAAAAAAAACTCCTAACTTAGTTTAAGTTTTCCCAAAAACATGACACTGAGTTAAGGCCTTGAGGGCTGGTATTTCAATTGAGAGATGATCTCAGAGGTTCAAGTGAGGGAGTGAGTAAAATGAGATAGGAAGGAAGAAAGGGAATAAATAGAGGGTGTGTTCATTTTACTTCTGTGGGCAAATGAAGCTCAAATACAATGAGGAGCTGTTGAGAAATTATGTAATATAAGCTCAGAATTACAGGATCAGAGGGCAAGAAGTTGGATTATCTATCATACAACTCTCATTCCCTAATGGCAGAGGCTTGTGCTGCATTAATTGTGCTGCCAAATAATTCCTCATATTAAAAAAAGAGAGAACTGCCTTCAGTTTAGTGACCCTCGGGAGTATTGGAGAAAATCCTTGGACAAAGAAGCAGAGATATGTAGGCACTTGAGTTTGGAAGCTATCTGCCTGTTGAAAACACATGATCACAGTTACAGACAAATTGTATGGACCAGTAATTATGGAGTACACTATAAACAGCATTTTCCATGCCCTTCCCTATATTGTATTTAATAATCACGACAATTCCAATATGTCAGTATTAATTTTCTTAGTGAATGCATAAGTCCCAACATGGACTTTTTCAATCATGCTTCAATTTACCATTTTAGACAATGCGATTTTTTAATGGAAGCTTCTTTAAGAACTTTATTATAGATCCATGAGCATAATTGAAATGAATGACTTCTCATACCTTATTGGTCAGTTTACACCTCTTTTATTGTTTATTTCAACTCCCCCCAACACAAGTGATAAATTTAGAGGGGTATTTTGATTATTGTGGCTAAATGTTGAAGAATATCACCAGATTCCTCCGCTTTGTTATTCCTAGAGAATTATCAGTCTGAGATGTTTGCAGAGGTAAAACATGATGACCATGTGCTGATGCATGAGCTATTTCCTGTTTGGCTGTGGAGTCACTTAAGAAACCCAGAACAGAGCCGGGCACGGTGGCTCACGCCTGTGATCCCAGCACTTTGGGAGGCCAAGGCGGGTGGGTCAAGAGATCGAGACTATCCTGGTCAACATGGTGAAACCCCGTCTCTACTGAAAAAAAACAAAAAATTAGCTGGGCATGGTGTCGCATGCCTGTAATCCCAGCTACTCAGGAGGCTGAGGCAGGAGAATTGCCTGAACCCAAGAGGCGGAGGTTGCGGTGAGCCTAGATCGCGCCTTTGCACTCCAGCCCGGGTAACAAGAGCGAAACTCCATCTCAAAAAAAAAAAAAAGAAAGAAAGAAACCCAGAACTAGATTGTAAAACTTACTGACTTAGTCTTGGGGTAAAAATGGAAAGAAATATTATATTCTAATGTGGGTTTTGCTAAATAGTTCTGCTTGCACCATAATTAAATTCTATATTGACCTTTCATCTTTTCTAGAGGCAAGATTTCTCAAAGCCTGAGACTGTGCTATCCCCCCTAGCTTTTCCATCTTCACTCTCTAAATTACATGATTCCTAAGCAAAAAAGCTGGGACTCTGCATGCTTGGATTATTCCCACTTATTCCTTGCTGGCTGACCTTGATACACAAGACTTGGCATAGTAACTCACAGGTAGTTTGTTAAGTGAATGAATGAAGGACTAGTACTTGCAGCTGTTCTACCCAGACTACACCAATTTCCTCCCATCAAAACACTGTAGGAATGGAGTTATGTATTAATTGCTTTGCCTCATGCACTTTCATAAGATAAAGATGAACTAAGCAGGTACAGCCAAATCTTGCTTGTCTGAATAAAATCAATTTCAAAAGGATATTATACCTCAAGGCATGTTCATGAATTAGCAAGTAATTCAACTTAACAGGAATATAGTTCATATGAAAGAAAAGAGATACACATTGGAAAAGGCAGAACATGAAGTTCTGTATCTGGCTGAGAAGAACAATGCTTATTTGGTTAGCAATAGGGAAACATTGATGATTTTAACCCTTAGAAATATCTCAAATATTAGGATGTTTCAAACTTGTTAGTCAATGGAAATTCTACTACTTTTGAATAAAAATCATGTAATAAATTTCAGCATGACCCATTGAAAAAATCCTATCTGATGTTTGTACACTTGTAAAGCATCACCACAATAACTTTTTAAAAATCCTATTTGAGATAATTTTGGGATTAGGGAACTTAGCTTTATGGGGAAATTCAGGATTCTAAATATTTTTTAATCTAAATGACTCTCACTGGAAGCAGGAGATATCTGTGAAATGCTTAGACAAATATGGTTAATATAGCCTATCATTAATTTGTCAGGTCTAATTAATGGTATCACTTACCAGATGCAGAGGGAGACCATTATACTTCCTAGGAGTATAGAAAGGCAGTCAAGGATGCTATGGAAACCCGCATTCTCCCTGGATCACTGGAAGTAATGGGTTGAAAAATAGTAAGTCAAATGGAATACTTATCACAGATTGAGAATATGCATATCATTTACTCTTTGTTCAACTGTCATTAAGGGTAAGTGCAAACATCTAGGGCTATAGTAAGAAAAAAAAAATCCAAGCAACATAGTTCTAAGTTTTGACACACTGAGTTGAATATTCTTACAGATCTTGTCTTTGATTTTTTCTGTTTTCTAATTTTTTCATTCATGTTGATGGTGGGTTAGTTGAATTGATGGGGCATTAATGATATCTATATATCTATAAAGATATAAACTGAAGATCTATAAAGATCTATAGCTATCATACATATACATGATATACGTTTCATGTATGCATGGGTTCATATATGTATGTATAGGTATTTAAACATATATGTGTATATATAATACACATAATAAACACCATATATAGCATATATAATATTTAATGTATCTTAAGCATGCAGACTCAAGATGTCACAGTCTTCTTTTTAAGACTCTTCGAAGCCTGCCTGCTTGCCAAACTTTTCCACATAGCTTTTCTGAAGATGGAATTAATTATAATACTTGTATCATAAAATAGTAACCCTGTTGACAAAAATTCAGCAACCACATAAAAAATATACTTGCTTTGAAGACAACATTTAACTGGTCAGGTTCTTACTATACCTTGGTCACAATAACACTTCAGTTTAATAAAGTGCAAACCATGCTTAGCACTCTGTTTTCCACTTAAAAAATCTTTGCTTCTATAATAATTCATATACCTGGCTATGGGCTGTCTAAATGGGGATTTTCTTGTAAGTATATTTATTTTTAGTATTTCCACTGCTTAACCTTGATGCCTTTTTCTATTTTTATTCAGTAGACCCCATCATACATCCCTTGGTGATTGGCATCTTTATATTCAATATATACGATTTGAGCTAGATATAAATTCACACACATGTATATATATTTACACATATACAAGAAGGGAAAGTATATATACATGTGTATATATTTATACTTGTATGTACACACATATATGCTTTAGTTTCATGTGTGTATACATATAGACTTACGTATGCATACACATATATACTTCCATTCCTTATATTTCTTCTCTTTCCTCTTTTTTTCATGACATTACTGTGTTAACTCAAGACTCTTTTCGTTCAAATAATTGGAAGTTTCTCCTGACTTTGTTTCCTCTTTCAATCCTTGACCTTTACAAATATTTGACAGACTGTGACTGTGTCAGTCACCTATTAAAAACATATATAGTCCTTTCCCAGCTGTCAGAATCTTTTATTGCTTGAAATAGACTTCACTTTTTTGGCTGTGTCTGTCACTGGATCCTGTCATCATTTTGTGCTCTATCCACGTGGAACTTCTAACTCAGTTGCTGTTCATCCGCTGCATTCTATTATATTTTTTTAAATGAATATCTTCCCTTTCTTTTTAATTTGTATAAATGTGATTCATCTTTGAAAAATTATTCCAGATTATCTCCTAAGAACCCTAATATAACACTGTTCCATACAAACACTCACTCAAATTTCATATTCTTAAACTAACTTGTAATTTTTGGCTCTAAATTTTTATTACCTAATTTTCTACATCCCTAAGTATATTTATGCAATTTTAATTTCAGTTTCTTATTTTATTAATTGTTTGTATTTGTCATATGATGGTGTGTACATAAACCTTTTGCACAATGGGATTTATACAAATCTAGGCTGCTAAAAAAGAGGGTATCTATACTAATGTCTTTTGAGTGCCTTCTATTATCCAAACACTGCAATATTTTATTTACACATTCTTATTAGAATCTCAGAGTAGCCATATAAGTAGACCATGTGATTTATTGTCCAAACAAGACTACATCTTAGAATGTACTATAAGCAACACCATAGTTATATCACCAGAAAAACAGAGGTAAACTGGGTATTACTGGGTATTTCTGGGTATATCAAGATACATAGGAATCCTACCTATAAGAGATGTGGAGTTTTACTTTTCTTAAAAAATGGTAAAAAGCCTTTCTCAAGGGATGGAGCATAAAGGTAAACTCAAGGCAGTCTGAGTCAAAACTCAGACTTTTCTTTCCTTGATCTTTCAAGGCCATGCTATTTTACAGTAAAAGTCTATTATAAAATGTCTTTACTACATAAAAAGCTCTATCTTATACTTTTTGTGGTAGGGAGAATTCTAAGATGTCCATCAAGGTTCAGGAACCTGGGATATATACCCGTTATCCCAGGCATTCAAACACTAATCTAGGTGCTCCTGTGAAGGGATTTTGCAGATGTAATAAGTCTCAAATCGGTTGCCCTAAAAATAGGGAGATTATGCTGGGTGAAGTTGACTTAATTAAGTGAGTCCTTTGAAAGTAAAGCATTTCTTTCAGCTAGTCCTGCATATAGACTTTAAAGAGTCGTATTTCTGCTGGTATAGAAGAAACAGCTTTGCTTTTTTGTGAACTGATGTTGGAAGCTGTGTGGCTAGGCACTGTGAGCAGTGTTGGAAAATAAGATTTGACCTTGTTAACTGACAGCAAGAAAATAGGGACCTCAGTACTTCAACCACAAGGCACTGAATTTTTCCAACAATCTGAATGAGTTTGGAGTAGGACCCAGAGACACCAAAGAGTTGTGTTGTGACTGACAGCTTGACTGTACTTTTCCAAAGCCCTGAACAGAGAACATGTCTATGCCATGCTTTGAGTTATAGTATACCTAAAGAAACTAAGAGAAAATAAATTGTGTAGTGTTTTAAGCTGCTAAATTTGTTGTTATTCGTTACATAGCAATATACAACTAATACAATCTTTAAATAGCTAAATAAATTAACAACAGAATGTCTAAATGTTGATCAAGTCACACATATGATTTGAAGGTGAAATATTAACTAATTGGCATATCAGTTATTCATAAAACCATCATGAGACTAATCTTCAATGTAGGATATGCTGTTCTAAGCTGTTTAATGTAAACCTGCAAAAGTTCATAGTGGAAAAGAATAGGAAAAACACTTACTGGCTGTTTAAATGCAAAGCATTTTATTATAGTCTGGTGGTAAGCTTAGAATCATTTATAAGGGGCTTAGGTCAAATGGCATGTTTATAAAATTGGTTTTGTTCTGCAATTCCACTTGAATTTGTAAGCAGCAAAACTGATGGAAAAAATCAGATAATGTGTATATACCAACCTTTCTTATTTTGAATAGTTTAATTCATGTTCCATCTAGTTTCTTAAACATCAATTGTCACTGTGCCCAAAACTGTAGGGTTAAAAGTCATCTCATTCTACGTAGAATATACAAACCTTCATTATACTTGCCAACATCTTATTTGAAAAGTCAATTTAGCATACTGTTTTCCAACTACTCTCTTTTTCTTTGACTCTGTTTTACATATATTTTTATGAACTGCAGGGTCTTTTTTTGTCATTTTAATTTTCAATTTCTATTCCAATTTTAATTTTAATTAGCACCATTATTTCAAGGTAGCAAATGTCAAAATCATATTTGACTCTCAGGATAGTTTAAGAAAAGATAGTTATTTTCTTGAAAATCACCTAAAGCAAGGAGAGGTGTGACCTCATATAGCTGTAGAATCTAAGTACTTTGAAACATGATCTTGAATAATAAATATAAAACATACCATCAAATGGAAAATGTTCCTATTTGACTCTGAAAGATATACTTTGCTACATTTACTTGGTGGTATTTATAAGCTAGTTATTCACAAATAAAGATACTAATCTGTGAACGTAACTAATATGTTAAACAGCACATTCTGTATTTAATATACATGCAGTGCATATGAAGAAAACATTTAAATTACTGCAACAGATGCTTGTTTATATATATTTAGTGCCATTATAAAAAGGAGTCTGGAGAATATACAACTGAAAGTTCTCATGTATATGCCCAGTGCTGAGGGAAATGGATTTGATTTCTGGTAATTTAAGAAACTTAATCACTATCATTAAACAAATAAAGATTCATTACATGAGCAAGAGAAAATCACTGTGAACACAGTAAAACTTGGAAATAAATGTGATCTAGAACTTTAATTTCTAGGCACATTTTATTTGAGCACCATTTATTTAGGAGGTTTATGACCTGTGACTATTTCTCAATTTAAAATAACTAACAACTCAATGGTAGGTCTCAACCACTTGGATAATTGGAGTGAAGAGGAGGTTAGCAGCAGAGGGGAAAATGTCTCTGAATATTAATATCTTACATAGACACATTTACACTTACAGGTAGCAACTGCTTTAATGAAAGAGGAGATCATTCAGAAGTATAATGGCCCATTGTATTGAGAGATACACTGGGAAAGCTCTGAGAAATATAAACTTAATAAATGTCAAGCATAAGAAATGGAAACAGCTCAGAGTTCCAATCTTAGGAAAATATCCAGTGGTTTCTTCAGCTGTGAATAGCCAGTTCGCTCATGCATTAGTCTGGTGGAAATATTATAGTAAGACTTTATATCTAGAGAAGCCTGAGATAAATCTCATCATCATGAACGAACTCCCTAATACATGCACAGGTTAACTCTTAAAGCCTCAGATTTCTCTTCAGTGACAGTGTTGAATATATTGTGTAGATTCCTGTCTGAAAAAGGCAAAGTAAATTCAATGTTTGTCTCTCTGTTTTGCTCCCTAATTTGAATAGGCAAGGAATAATCCATCTTTAACAAAGACACCCTCCATGAATACAGTTAATAAGAGAAAAATGGAGGTTACCTCAAGACTTAAGTATAACAAAACAAAGCATAATCAGAAACAACAGAAAATTACTTTTGAAGCTGATTTTAATGGATCATTCTTGAGTATTAAGAATTAGAGAAAGTTTTTTTTTGTTGTTGTTATTGTGTCTCTGCCAGTTTTGGTATCAGGATGATGCTGGCCTCATAAAATGAGTTAGGGAGGATTCCCTCTTTTTCTATTGTTTGAAATAGTTTCAGAAGGAATGGTACCAGCTCCTCTTTGTACATCTGGTAGAATTCAGCTGTGAAACCAACTGGTCCTGAACTTTTTTTTTTTGGTTGGTAGGCTGTTAATTGCTGCCTCAATTCAGAACTTGTTATTGATCTATTCAGGGATTTGACTTCTTCCTGCTTTAGTCTTAAGAAGGTGTATGTGTCCAGAAATTTATCCATTTCTTCTAGATTTTCTAGTTTATTTGTGTAGAGGTGCTTATAGTATT
>JAPYYA010004777.1:0-11436 GCA_028533165.1 Leontopithecus rosalia | reverse complement strand
TGTTTTTTAATAAAAAAGTCGGCCGGGCGGGTGCGGTGGCTCACCGGATCCTTTCATCCAGGCAATCTAAATACCAATTAGGGTGGAACCGGCAAGGTTGTGGGTTTGAGCCCGCCCCAAACAAAACGGTGAAACCTGGTCTCTGAAACAAAAACAAAACTTGGGTTGGGCTCAGCGGCTTCCACCTGTAACCCCAGAACTTTGGAATGCCGAGGAGGACAGACCGTGAAGTCACAGGTTCGACAAGGGCCTCCAATGACAAGAGGAAACACGCTCCCTATATAAAAAATAAAAACAGAGCGAAAAAAAAAATCTGAGGCAGGCATGTAATGCGTTCGCTTTGGAATCCCGAACACTATAATCAGGATGCCATATGGAATCCCGGGGTGGCCGCAGCGTGAAAATGACACGCAAGAAGTGCAATGTTCCGTTTTCATTTATATATATATATTTTCCGAAATTGTGGCTGTGTTTTAGAAATCAAATACACATAGACTTGAGGTATGAGTTACAAAAATATAGAAAGTTAGCTGGACGTGGTGGTGTGGACACCTGCAACCCCAGCTACATTGAAGGCATTGGCAGTACAATCGCTTGAACCCAGAAGGTGGGTGTGGCAATAAGCCATTATCGCACTGTTGCACTCCAACCTGAATGACAAGAGGGAAACGGTACGTCATCTAGAAAGGCTGGGCGAGGTGTTGAGTCCAGCAGGCACCTCGTTTCATTTCAGTGGTGCAGAATGACCTGTCTGATTTCTTTTCTTTTTCCTCTTCTCCTAAGTGTGGTGAGTTTTCACCGGGTGCACAGGCTGATCTGGAAACTGCGACCTCAGTTTACCCGTTCACTTAGGCCTCGCAAAGTGCTAGGATTGCTGGTGTGAGTCACAGAGCCCGGCCCAGTCTCCCTCATTCTTTATTAATAATAAAGTCGGCCAGCCAGGCACGATGGCGCACAGGAGCCTTTTCTCCTGGTGCTTTGAATAACAAATAGGGTGGAACCGGCGAGGTTGTGGGTTAAAGCCCGCCCCAAACAAAATGGTAAAACTCGGTCTGTGAAACGAAAACAAAACTTGGTTTGGGCTCGGTGGCTCACCCCTATTATCCCTGCACTTTGGAATTCGGAGGTGGACAGATCAGGAGATCACAGTTTCCAGACGGGACTCCAATGACACAGGGCCACCCGATCCTTATATAAAACATAAAAACAGAGCAAAATAAGAAATCTGAGGCCGGCATGGGATTCGCCACATTCGGCAGCACCTACACTAACATTGGGACGGGCACGAAAGGCCAGTGTGGTCGCAGGGACAAAAAGACATGGAAAGAGGTGCTGCATTCCGTTTTTATTTACTTACTTATGTATTACTTGTTATTGTGTCTGTGTTTAGGAATCAAATACACATAGATTTGAGGTACGAGTTAGAAAAAAAAAATAGATAGCTGGACGTGGTGCTGTGGATACCTGCAACCCCAGCTATATTGAAGGCATTCGCAGGACAATTGCTTAAACCCAGGAGGCGGGTGTGGCAATAAGCCAAGACCGAACTGTTGCACTCCAGTCCGGGTGACAAGAGGGAAACTGTACGTAGTAAAGAAAAGCTGGGCGAGAGGTGGATTCCTGCAGGCACCTGGTTTCGTTTCAGTGGTGCATATTGATCTGTCTGATTTCTTTTCTTTTCCTTTTCTTCTTCTCCTATTTTAAGTGTGGTGAGTTTTCACCTGGATGTGCAGGCATATCTGGAAACCACGACCTCACTTGACCCGCTCACCTAGTCCTCACAAACGGCTAGGATTACTGTGTGAATCACAGAGCCCGGCCCAGTATCTCTGATTTGTTTTTTAATAATAAAGTCGACCGGCCGTGGGCGGTGGCTCACGGGAGCCTTTCATCCAGGCAATCTGAATACCATTTAGGGTGGAACAGGCGAGGTTTTGGGTTTCATCCCGCCCCAAACAAAATGGTGAAATCCGGTCTCTGAAACAAACACAAAACTTGGGTTGGGTTCGACGGCTCCTCCCTGTAACCAGAGAACTTTGGAATGCTGAGGAGGACGGATCTTGAAGTCAAAGGTTCGATAAGGGCCTCCAATGACACGACGCAACACGCTCCCTGTATAAAGCATAAATACAGAGTAAAATGAAAAATCTGAGAAAGGCATGGAATGTGCTTGCTTCGGTATCACGTACAGTATAATCAGAATGCCATATGGAATCCCGGGGTGGTCGCAGCGTGAAAACGTCACGCAAGTAGTGCAGTGTTCCGGTTTCATTTATATATGTATTTTTTGATATTGTGGCTGAGTTTTAGAAATGAAATACACATAGACTTGAGGTATGAGTTACAAAAATATAGAAATTTAGCTGGACGTGGTGGTGTGGCACCGGCAACCTCAGCTACATTGAAGGCATAGGCAGGACAATCGCTTGAACCCAGAAGGCCTCTGTGGCAATAAGCCAATATCGAACCGTTGCACTCCAGCTGGGGTGACAAGAGGGAAACAGTATGTCATATGGAAAGGCTGGGGTTGGGATGAAGTCCCGTAGGCACCCCTTTTTGTTTCAGTGGTGCACACTTATCTGTCTGATTTCTTTTCTTTTCTTTTTCTTTTTCTCCTATTTTAAGTGTGGCCAGTTTTCAATGGGATGCGCAGGCTGATCTGGAACACCTGACCTCAGTTGACCCTCTCACCTAGGAGTCCAAAAGGGCTAGGATTGCTGGTGTGAGTCACAGATCCTGGTCAGTTTCCCTGATTTCTTTTTAAATAATAAACTCTGCCGGCCGGGCGCGGTGTCTAAGGGGAGCCTTTCATTTGGTTGCTTTGAATACCAATTAGGGTGGAACAGGCGAGGTTATGGGTTATAGCCCACCCCAATCAAATTGATGAAACCCGGTCTGTGAAAGTAAAACAACACTTGGTTTGGGCTCGGCGGCTCACTCCTGTAATTCCAGCACTTTGGAATTCGGAGACTGAGATCGTGAGGTCACACTTTGGAGACGGGCCTCCAATGACACAACGAAACTCGCTCCCTATATGAAACATAAAAACAGAGCAAAATAAGAAATATGATGGTGGCCTGGCATGCGCTACTTTCGACACCGCCTCCACTAAAATTGGGAAGGTCACAGAAGTCCGGGGAGGCCATAGTACCAACAAGACACACAACAAGGTGTTGCCTTCCGTTTTTATTTATTTACTTATGTATTTCTTGTTATTGTGGCTGTGTTTTAGGAATAAAATACATATAAATTTGAGGTAGGATGAAGAAAAAAATATAGAAAGTTTGCTAGACGTGGCGGCATGGATACCTGCAACCCCAGCTACACTGAAGGAATTGGCAGTACAATCGCTTAAACCCAGGAGGCAGGTGTGGCAATAAGCCATGTTCGCACTGTTGCACTCCAGCCCGAATGACAAGAGGGAAACTGTATGTCATAAAGAAAGGCTGGGCAAGGTGTGCAGTCCAGCAGGCACCTCGCTTTGTTTAAGTGGTGCACACTGATCAGTCTGATTTCTTTTCTTTTTTTTTCTTCTTCGCCTCTTTTTAGTGTGGCGAGTTTTCACCCCGACCTAAGTTGGCCCGCTCACCTAGGCTTCCCAAAGTGCTAGGATTGCTGGTGTGAGTCACAGAGCCTGGCACAGTCTCCCTAATTTCTTTATTAATATTAAAGTCGGCCGGCCAGGTGTGGTGGTGTACAGGAGCCTTTTCTCTGGGAGCTTTAAATAACAATTAGGGTGGAACCGGCGAGGTTGTGGTTTAAAGCTTGCCGCAAACAAAATGGTGAAACCCGGTCTGTGAAACACAAACAAAACTTGGTTTGGGCTCGGTGGCTCACTCCTGTAATCCCAGCACTTTGTAAGTTGAAGGTGGACAGATTGGGAGATCACAGTTTCCACAAGGGCCTCCAATGACACAAGGCCACCCGCACCCTATATGAAACATAAAAACAGAGCAAAATAAAAAATCTGAGGCTGGCATGGGATTCGCCACCTTCGGCAGTACCTACAAAAAGACAACAAAGAGGTGCTGTGTTCCGTTTTCATTTATTTACTAATGTATTACTTGTTCTTGTGTCTGTGTTTTAGGAATCAAATACACATAGATTTGTGTTACAAGGTAGAAAAAAATAGATAGTTAGCTGTACGTGGCAGTGTGGACACCTGATCTGTCTGATTTCTTTTATTTTTCTTTTCTTCTTCTCCTATTTTAACTGTGGTGAATTTCAACTGGGATGTGCAGGCTGGTCTGGAACCCGTGACCTCAGTTGACCCGCTCACCTCAGGCTCCCAAAGGGCTAGGAGTGCTCATGTGAGTCTCAGATCCCGGCCAAGTCTCCCTGATTTATTTTTTAATAATAAAGTCGGCCGGCCGGGCGAGGTGTCTCTCAAGAGCCTTTCATCCCTGCTCTTTGTATACCAATTATGGTGGAACAGGCAAGGTTGTGGGTTTGATCCAGACCCAATTTTCAAAATTGTGACTGAGTTTTAGGAATCAAATACACATAGACTTGAGGTACGAGTTACAAAAATATAAAAATTTAGCTGGACGTGGTGGTGTGGACACCTGCAACCCCAGCTACATTGAAGGCATAGGCAGGACAATCGCTTGAACCCAGAAGGCCCATGTGGGAAAAGCCAAGATCGAACCGTTGCACTCCAGCTCCGGTGACAAGAGGGAAGCAGTATTTCATATGGAAAGGCTGGGCTAGGGATGGACTCCCGCAGGCACCCCATTTCATTTCACTGGTGCACACTGATCTGTCTGATTATTTTTCTTTTCTTTGACTTCTTCTATTTTAAGTGTGGCGAGTTTTTAATAAGTTGCACAGGTTGACCTGAAACCCGCGATCTCAGTTGTCCCGCTACCATTGGCCTCCCAAAGTGCTAGGATTGCTGGTGTGAGTCACAAAACCCGGCCCAGTCTCCCTGATGTGTTTTTTAATAATAAAGTTGGCCAGCGGGGCACGGTGGCTCACCTGAGCTTTTCCTCTAGGAAATCTGAATACCAATTAGGGTGGAACAGCTGAGGTATTGCGTTTGAGCCTGCATCAATCAACATGGTGAAACCCCGTCTCTGAAATAAAAACGAAACTTGGGTTGGGCTCGGCGGCTCTTCCCTGAAACCCCAGCACTTTGGAATGCCGAGGAGAACGGATCGTGAAGTCACAGGTTCGACACGGACCTCCAACGACACGAAGCAACACGCTCCTTGTATAAAACATAAAAGCAGAGCAAAATAAGAAATCTGAAGCAGGGATGTAATGCGCTCACCTCGTAATCACGTACACTGAAATCAGGATGACTTACGGAATCCCGGGGTGGCCACAGCGTGAAAATGACTCGCAAGAAGTTCAGTGTTGAGTTTTCATTTATGTATGTATTTTTCGATATTGTAACTGTGTTTTAGAAATCAAATACACATAGCCTTGAGATACGAGTTACAAAAATTTAGAAAGTTAGCTTGACGTGGTGGTGTGGACAAATGAAACCCCAGCTACATTGAAGGCATAGGCAGGACAATCGCTTGAACCTGAAAGGCCAGTGTGGCAATAATCCAAGATGGAACTGTTGCACTCCAGCCCGGGTGAGAAAAGGAAAACAGTACGTCATAAGGAAAGGCTGGGCTAGATTTGGACTCCCGCAGGCACCCCGTTTTGTTTCAGTGGTGCACACTGATCTGTCTGATTCCTTTTCTTTTCCATTTCTTCTTCTCCTATTTTAAGTGTGGCGAGTTTTCACCGGGATGCGAAGGCTGATATGCAACCCGCGATGATATTTGACCCCCTCACCTAGGCCTCGCAAAGAGCTAGGATTGCTGGTTTGTATCACAGAACCCGGCCCAGTCCCCGTGATTTGTTTTTTAATAATAGTCGGCCAGCCGGGCATGGTGGCTCCTGGGAGCCTTTTATCCAGGCAATATGAATACCAATTAGGGTGGAACAGGCGGGGCTGTGGGTTTGAGCCCGGCCCAAACAAAATGGTGAAACCCGGTCTCTGAAACTAAAACAAAACTAGGGTTGGGCTCGGAGGCTCTTCCCTGTAACCCCAGCAATTTGGAATGCTGAGGAGGATGGATCGTGAAGTCACACGTTTGACAGTGTCCTCCAATGGCACGACCCAACACGATCCCTATATAAAACATAAAAACAGCGCAAAATAAGAAATCTGAGGCAGTCATGGAATGAGCTCGCTTCGGAATCACGTACACTATAATCAGGATGCCGTACGGTATCCCGGGATGGCCCCACTGTGAACATGACAGGCAAGAAGTGCAGTGATCCGTTTTCATTTATATATGTTTTTTCCGAATTTGTTTGTGTGTTTTAGAAATCAAATACACATAGACATGAGGTATGAGTTACAAAAACATGAAAAGTTAACTGGATGTGGTGGTGTGGACACCTGCAACCCCAGCAACATTGAAGGCATATGCAGGACAATTGCTTGAACCCAGAACTCCAGCGCAGCAATAAGCCAAGATCACACCTTTGCACTTCAGCTCGAGTGACAACAAGAAAACAGTATATCAAAAGAAAAGGCTTGGCTAGGGGTGGAGTCCAGCAGGCATCCCGTTTTGTTTCAGTGGTTCACACTAATCTGTCAGATTTCTTTTCATTTCTTTTTCTTCTTCTCCTATTTTAAGTGTGGCGACTTTTAACGGGGATTCGCAGGCTGATCTGGAACATGTGACCTCCTTGGTCCCGCTCACATAGGCCTCCCAAAGGGTTCGCAGTTCTTGGGTGTGTCACATGGCCAGGTCCTGTCTCCCTGATTTGTTTTTTAATAATAAAGTCCACCGGCCGGGCGCGGTGGCTCACAAAAGTCTTTCATCTATGCAATCTGAATACCAATTAAGGTGGAACAGGCAGGGTTGTGGGTTTGAGCCCGGCCAAACAAAATGGTGAAACCCGGTCTCTGAAATGAAAACAAAACATGGGTTGGGCTCGGTGGCTCTTCCCTGTAACCCCAGCACTTTGGAATGCCAAGGAGGACGGATCGTGAAGTTACAGGTTCGACAGGAGCCTCCAATGGCACGACTCAACACACTCCCTATATAAAACATAAAAACAAAGCAAAATAAGAAATATGAGGCAGGCCTGGAATTCGCTCGCTTCTATCTGGAACCCAAGACATCAGTTGAATGGCTGACCTAGGCCTCCCAAAGTGCTAGGATTGCTGCTTGGAGTCACAGAGCCAGGCCCAGTCTCTTTGATATTTTTTTAATAATAAATTCGGCCATCCGGGTGCGGTGGCTCACGGGAGCCTTTCATCCAGGCAATCTGAATACCAATTAGGGCGGATCACTTGATATTGCTAGTTAGATCCCGCCCCAAACAAAATGGTGAAACGCAGTCTCTGAAATGAAAACAAAACGTGGGTTGGGTTCCGTGGCTCTTCCCTGTAACTCCAGCACGTTTGAATGCTGAGGAGGACGTATCGTGAAGTAACAGGTTCCACACGGGCCTCCAATGGCATGACGCAACATGCTCCCTATATAAAACATAAAAGCAGAGCAAAATAAGAAATCTAAGGAAGGCATGGAATGCGCTCGCCTTGGACCACGTACACTATAATCAGGATGCCGTACAGAATCCCGTGGTGGCTGCAGCATGAAAAAGACACGCAAGAAGTTCAGTGTTCCGTTTTCATTTATGTATGTATCTTTCGATATTGTTGCTGTGTTTTAGAAATCAAATACACATAGACTTGAGGTACGAGTTACAAAAATATAGAAAGGTAGCCTGACGTGGTGGTGTGGACAAGTGCAACCCAGCTACATTGAAGGCATAGCCAGGAGAATCGCTTGAACCCATAAGGCAGGTGTGGCAATAAGCCAAGATCACACTGTTGCACTCCAGCCCGGTTGACTAAAGAGAAACAGTATGTCATAAGGAAAGGCTTGGTTAGAGGTGGACTCCCGCAGGCACCTTGTTTCGTTTCAGTGGTGCACACTGAACTGTCTGATTTCTTTCCTTTTCTTGTTCTTCTTCTCGTATTTTGAGTGTGACGAGTTTTCACCGGGATTCGAAGGCTGATATGCAACCAGCGATCTCATTGGACCCGCTCACCTAGGCCTCCCAAAGGACTAGGATTCCTGGTTTGTGTCACAGAGCCCGGTCCAGTCCCCGTGATTTGTTTTTTAATAATAAATTCGGCCGACCTGGTGCGGTAGCTGACGGGAGCCTTTCATCTAGGCAATCTGAACACCAAATAGGGTGGAACAGGCAGGATGTTTGGCTTCAGCTCGTACCAAACAAAATGGTGAAAACCGGTCTCTGAAACAAAAGCAAAAGTTGGGTTGAGCTTGGCGGCTCTTCCCTGAAACCCCAGCACTTTAGAATGCCAAGGAGGAAGGATAGTGAAGTTACAGATTTGACACGGGCCTCCAACAGCACGATGAAACACACTCCCTATATAAAACATAAAAACAGCAAAATAAGAAATTTGAGGCAGGGGAGGAGTGCGCTCGCTTGGGAATCACGTAACCTGTAATCAGGAAGCCGTACAAAATCCCCGGGTAGCGGCAGCGTGAAAATGACACGCAAGAAGTTCAGTGTTCCGTTTTTACTTATGTATGTATTGTTCAAAATTGTAGCTGTATTTTAGAAGTCAAATACACATAACCTTGAAGTACGAGTTCCAAAATATAGAAAGTAAGCTGGACGTGGCGTTGTGGACAAATGCAACCCCAGCTACATTGAAGGCACAGGCAGAATAATTGCTTGAATCCAGAAGGCAGGTGTGGCAGTAAGCCAAGATCGCACTGTTGCAATCCAGGCGGGTGACAAGAGGAAAACAGTACATCATAAGAATAGGATGGGCTAGAGGTGTACTCCCGCACGCACCCCGTTTCATTTCACTGGTGCACACTGACCTGATTTCTTTTCTTTTCTTTTTCTTCTTCTTCTATTTTACGTGTGGCTATTTTTCAATGGGATGCGCAGCCTGATCTGGAAACAGCCATCTCAGTTGTCCTGCTCTCGTAGGCCTCCCAAAAGGCTAGGATTGCTGGTGTTAGTCACAGAGCTCGGCCCAGACTCCCTGATTTGTTTTTTAATAATAAAGTCGGCCGGTCGGTTGCTGTGGCTCACCCGAGCTTTTAATCAAGGAAATCTGAATACCAATTAGGGTTGAAAAGGCGAGGTTGTGGGTTTGATCCCGCATAAATCAAAATGGTGAAACCCCTTCTCTGAATGAAAACAAAACATGAGTTGGGCTCGGCGGCTCCCCCCTGTAAACCCAGCACTTTGGAATGCTGAGGAGGACGGATCGTGAAGTCACAGTTTTGACAGGGTCCTCCAATGGCACGACTCAACACCCTTTCTGTATAAAACATAACAGCGCAAAATAAGAAATCTGGGGCAGGCATGAAATGCACTCGCTTCAGAATCACGCGCACTATAATCAGGAAGCAAACGTAATCTGGGGTGGCCACAGAGTAAAAATGACATGCAGAAAGTTTAGCGGCAGCGTGAAAATGACACGCAAGAAGTTCAGTGTTCCGTTTTCATTTATGTATGTATTTCTCGATATTCTGGCTGTGTTTTAGAAATCAAATACACATAGACTGAGGTACGAGTTACAAAAATATAGAAAGTTAGCTGGACGTGGTGGTGTGGACAAATGCAACCCAAGCTACATTGAAGGCACAGGCAGGATAATCGCTTGAACGCAGAGGGCCAGTGTGGCAGTAAGCCAAGTTCGCACTGTTGCACTCCAGCCTGGGTGAAAAGAGTGAAACAGTACGTCATAAGGAAAGGCTGGCCTAGAAGTGGAGTACCGCAGCCACCACGTTTTGTATCAGTATTGCACACTTATCTCTCTGATTTCTATTCCTTTCTTTTACTTCTTCTCCTATATTAAGTGTGGCGTGTTTTCTCTGGGATGCACAGGCTGATCTGGAACCTGCGACCATAGTTGACCCGCTCACCTAGTCCTCCCAAAGTGCTGGGATTGCGGCTGGGAGTCACAGAGCCCAGCCCAGTCTCGGAGATTTGTTTTTTAATAATAAAGTCGGCCTACCAGGCGCGGTGGCTGATGGGAGCCTTTCATCCAGGCGCTCTGAATACCAATTGGGGGGATCACTCGATGCTGCTGGTTAGATCCCGCCCCAAACAAAATGGTGAAACCCGGTCTCTGAAACTAAAAGAAAACGTGGGTTGGGCTCGGCTGCTCTTCCGTGTATTCCCAGAACTTTGGAATGCCAAAAATGACAGATCATGAAGTTAGAGGTACGACACGGGCCTGTAACTGCAGGATGCAACACGCTCCCTAAATAAAACATAAAAACAGAGCAAAATAAGAAATCTGAGGCAGGCATGGAATGCACTCGCCTCGGAATCACGTAATAATAATCAGGATGCCATACAGAATCACGGGTTGGCCATAGCGTGAAAATGCCACGCAAGAAGTTCCGTGTTCCGTTTACATTTATGTATGTATTTTTCGATATTGTAGCTGTGTTTTAGAAATCAAGTACACAGAGACTTGAAGTACGAGTTACAAAAATATAGAAAGTTAGCTTGACGTGGTGGTGTGGACAAATGCAACCCCAGCTACATTGAAGGCATAGACAGGACCATCGCTTGAACCCAGAAGGCCAGTGTGGCAATAAGCCAATATTGCATCTTTGCACTCCGGGTGCAAAGAAAAAAACGGTACGTCATAAGAAAAGACGGGCTCGAGGTGGAGTCCGGCAGGCACCCCGTTATGTTTCAGTGCTTCACACTAATCTGTCTTATTTCTTTTCTTTTCTTTATCTTCTTCTATTACAAGGGGGGCAAGTTTTCAATGGGGTGTGCAGGCTGATCTGGAACACGCGAACTTTGTGGACCCGCTCACCTAGGCCTCCCAAAGACTCGCATTGCTTGTGTGAGTCACAGGGCCAGGCCCAGTCTCCCGGATTTGTTTTTTAATAATAAAGTCGGCCCCCCGGGTGAGGTGGTTCACGGGAGCCTTTCACCTAGGCAATCTGAATACCAATTAGGTTGGAACAGGTGGGGTTGTGGGTTTCAGCCCTGCCCAAACAAATTGGTAAAACCCGGTCTCTGAAACAAAAACAAAACTTAGCGTTCGGCTCGGCAGGTTTTCCCTGTAACCCCAGCACTTTGGAATGCCAAGGAGGCCGGATCATGTAGTTACAGGTTCGAAACGGGTCTCCAACTGCACGACGCAACACGCTCCCCATATAAAACATAAAAACACAGCAAAATACGAAATCTGAGGCAGGACTGAAATGTGCTCACTTCGGAATCACGTGACCTATAATCAGGAAGCCGTACGGAATCCCCGGGTGACTGCAGCGTAAAAATGACACACAAGAAGTTCAGTGTTCCGTTTTCATCGATGTATGTATTTTTTGAAATTGTGGCTGTGTTTTAGAAATCAAATACACATAGAGTTGAGGTACGTGTTATAAAAATATAGAAAGTTAG
>JAPYYA010004776.1:0-11436 GCA_028533165.1 Leontopithecus rosalia | reverse complement strand
CATGCCCAGCTAATTTTTTGTATCTTTAGTAGAGACGGGGTTTCACCATGTTGACCAGGATGGTCTCGATCTCTTGACCTCGTGATCCACCCGCCTCGGCCTCCCAAAGTGCTTATTTTGCTTTTTAGTTCACTGAGAAAATAAATTGAGACCACCTTGTCCTCGTCACAAAATCTCCTATCCTACCTACATCTATGCCCACACACCCTGCCTTGTTGCAAAGGCCAATGCTTCAATTTGTGCACTGACTGCATCACCAATTTCCCCCTTCTATGGGATTATCATCATGCACACACAGACAGAGCTGCAGTATTTCCCATCTTAAAAAAATACCTTCCTCAAGTTCCCTCCAGATACCAATCCATCTCCCTGTCCCCAATTCTCAGGTCTCCAGAATTCTTTGCAGGGTTCCCTCCCTAACTTCATTCCAGTTTCTGATCGTCACTGCTTCAGAGAGATGCCACCTCTATAATACAGTCTGTCCTCTCCCACCCAACTAAGTCATTTTTTCTCCTTCCCTGTTTACCTTTCTCATTAGCAGTTTTACTACTTCAAATTATACGCTTGTCTCCCCTTTATTTTTTTTTATTATTTTTTAATTTTATTTATTTTTTATTTTTAATTTTTTTTTCTTCCTTCTTTTTTTTAATTGCATTTTAGGTTTTGGGGTACATGTGCAGAACATGCAAGATAGTTGCATAGGTACACACATGGCAGTGTGTTTTGCTGCCTTCCGCCCCTTCACCCATATTTGTCTCCCCTTTAAAATGTAAGTAAGCTCCTTGAAAACAGGAGTCTTTATCTACTCAATGTGTAGGCTATTATTTTTTCAACCACCTTGGGGCTTTAATGTTTTAGCTACTCAAAATAAATACATGTTTTTGTTAGGAAGCCTACTGCATCATGAAATTCAGTATACCACAGACTTTGGTCAATCTCATATAAAAGGTAACAGGGTGGTACCTGTTGGTAACATGGTACATGTTAGATGGTACATGATGGACCACCTACACATCATGGCCACTCAAATCATTGGTTATATTGCAGAAAAAGGTATTTGAAAAGGGAGGTTCGAAGGCAGCCCTCTATTTTTAGTAAAGGCAAACTACCATAGCATATTTTTATGGATGGGAAGAATCCTGTAGAAAAATGTGTTAAAGTAGGAGTAAGGGATAATGTAGAAGGTAGAAGAGATATAAATATAGGCACATTGCTGGACTTTGAGAAATGGAAAAAAATTACGTCTGGGATAAAACCTCCACTGGTCTCTATATGTAATACTATCCTTGGAATCCTTCCCCACAGAGTGACTGCTGGGATTGCGTTCTGAGAAGACACCGTTACCTTTTATATGAGATTGACCAAAGTTTGTGGTATACTGAATTTCATGATGCAGCAGGCTTCCTAACAAAAACATGTATTTATTTTGGGTAGCTAAAACATTAAAGCCCCAAGGTGGTTGAAAAAATAATAGCCTACACATTTTTTTTTCATGTACTGTAAACTAAGAATGACATTTTCATTAGTGCCTCTTTCTCTTTCAGGAACTATGTGAAAAACAACATTTGTTTTATGAGTCATCACCAAGAAGAATTAGTGCCAAGGCAGCCTCAAAAAAGAAAACCGCAGGAGCAGCTCTTGGAGTGTAACAAGCTATGTGGTAGGGGCCAATCCAGGCAGCCTTCTCCAGAGACCTAATGGCCTCAACACCTTCTGAACGTGGATAGTGCCACAACACTTAGGAGGGGGTCTTTGGACCAATGCATAGTTGTGACTCTTGTGCTGTCTTTTCAGTGTCATGGAACTAGTTTTGAAGAGATACTCTGAAATGATAAAGACAGCCTTTAGCCCCCCTTCCCCAAAAGGAACCTCCAGTTAGATGAGGTACAAGGTCCTAAGTGATCTCTTTCTTATTCTGAGCAGGATATCAGGTTGAAAAAAAGCTACTGGCTGGTTTAATCTACCCTCTTCACAGAGCCTTTGAAAAGACTATGTCCTAGTGAAGACGACATCAACCTCTGCCTTAAGCTATATATGAACAGAGGCCAGTCGCAGCTTTATTATACAGACACACAAGTGGCCTGGACACGAGGGTACAGTTTTTGCCTACCAAGACACTACTTGCACTGGGTCTTACGTAAGAAAGAACCAGGACACACAGTGTGGACAACTGCCCATATATTCTATCTGGATTAGGGGAAGGTCCTGGTGAGGATTTCAGTAGTAATTCCTAGTTACAGTTCAAAAAGTATGAAGACTATACATTTATTTTATGAATTATAAACTACAATTTAATGCAAAATATCCTTTTATGAATTTCATGTTAATATTGTAAAATATTAAAAGAATTCTGCAATAGTTGAGAAAAATGTGCATTTTTTCCATTTTTAAAAAATACATAGAAAAGACAAGTTTTAAAATTCTGGGACTACATTTATTTAGAAGTAGCTGTTAGTGAAATATTAGAAAAGGAGTCAGGCCTTAGGTTATTTATCCAAATATCTAAGCAATTAGGTTTAAGTTTATTAAGTCAAGCCTATAAAAGTGGCGTCCTTTTAAGACTTTCATGACAATGCATAGTCATCCACAGTGTCCTGCAATTCTTCACACGCCTCAGGAATATCACTACCTCAGGTTACAGCACACAGGGTATAATCGATGATGACTTTCAGATGACCGAAGACATAATAAATGACATTCAGACATCAGGACAATTCCCTCACTATGTGCTTCTCTATGATGGCCACCTGTACCAGCAACGTGGGTTTCACCCACACAATGATGAACTGTTCTCTACTTCTCCAGTTGATTTTAAAGACTTGGTAAGATGTCTTAACTAATAAAATTTGGGTATGATGATAGAAAATCCGCAATCAAATCTTGAACCACTTAAGTAGTAACATATTAAATTACTGGTAAGTGACGGATGACACACAAAAAACTTGAAAGCATGAACAACCTAACTTGGAAAAGAATTTTAAAACATGATTAACCTGAAGAAAAGAGAATACTAAGAGCCAAAGCTCCTTTTTATTTAGCCTGGAATTTTCCTACTGGTTCCTAATAAACTGTCTCAATGTCATATAAGGGAACATGATCTACTACATTCCCTTATGACAATGCAGAGAGACTATAAATCCATGTAAGATAGTAAAACTGTATCAGAGACTCAGGAGAATGACTAAAAGGCCTGGATCTGCAGTGTATTATCTGCATTAAAATTGGCAGGAAGAAGCTAAAAGTAAAGATTTGAGATCTCAGTTCTGTCATGGTATATTTCAAATGCAAATTAGAGCATGCATTGTCTTTTGTTTTTGGAAAGAGAAGGTAAAGTGTGTTCTGCCCCGTGTTTCCTTCTGTGTTTCATAGTTCAAACACTATATATACTTTAGGTATTTTTTGGTTTAGCCATTCATTGTAAATGGGCAGGAAACTGTTTAGCAACCTAGCTTGGTTTATTACTAGTAACCTCGACTTCAGTATCTTGAGCATTGTATTTTTCTTTTATTATCCTGAGTCTGTAACTAAACAATTTTGTCTTCAAATTAATTTTTATCCAATATCCACTGCCCACACCAAATCAAGCTTTGTGATTTTCAAAAATAAAAAGGGGAAATACTTAGAGTTTATACATATACATTCCGTTTTTATTTATAAAAAAAAATTTACAGTACTTATGGAGAGCCAGCAGAAGACATCAGAGTGCTCACCTCTTCCTGACTTTGTTAAGGTGAGCAAATTACCCATGGACACTGCTAGGTGAAGCTCACTCGGCAGCCCTGAAACCAGACCTGGTCACACTGTCTTTACCCTCTCCCTTCAGATAAAGCACTTCAATTGGCTATTGATCTGCCCCATTTTCAAGTCGTATGAATACTAAGAAGGTTCCATCATCTGGATCTGTACCTTAGCTATATAAGCGTGTTTTCCCCCATTCTATATTTCTTTTTTCGGGGAACATTGCGAAACAGGAGGTGCCTTACTACTGTTAATTAAAACTAAATGAAAAATGTAAAATCTTTAAAACAGTGAGCTTGTAACTCTTTCCTGTAATTTTATTCTCTATATTTATGAGTTTGGCTAGCCTACTGAATCTTAAAATGAAGGAAATAAACACTTTTTTTTTTTAAAAAAAGGAAAAATAAAAGTCTAAAAATCTTAATGAAATCTTTCATAAGAAAGAAAAATGTAAGTTAGGCTTTGCCTTCTACTTTGGAAGGAGTGAGAAGCAGGTTAGGGAAGGCACTGAGAAGAAAAATGATAAAAATAGTATGTATCATTCAATGCAGTGCCTAAGCTAGGTTTTCAAGATTTTACAATATGGTAAGGAAAATACACCATATATGGAGGTTAGGATGTTGCAATTTTTCCACAAAGGTTTTAAAACATTTTGGAAATGCAAGTTTTTGTGGCACATTGTGTTGGAATATTGTCTCCATTAAGTTTCTCCTGAGAAGTTAACTGGACTCTCAACTTAGCTTTATTTCTCAGTATAATTACTGTTGGTTACACTAAACTCCTAAATCTAAGTGACAGGGCACAACTACAGCTTGATCCTATATTACCACTTCAGGGCTCCTGGGTGAGCCAGACACACTGTTTCATAAATGCGTATTTATCACTTTAAGAGTAGCAATCCATATACTGAATAGTCACTCTTTAACTCCATTAAATAAGAAAGATATAGCAAGGGGAAGGACAATATCACACGAAATGGCTTTCAAATTCAAGCGGGGCTATTTGATCATTACATTGTGGCACAGAGGCAGCTTGGCTTGTGGGCACTTCTTATTAAAACAGCTCAATATACCAGCTTCTGACAAGACTCTTAGTATAGCCTTGAGCACCAACCCAAGATGAAAGAACCTCAGTCACTTCTCCACAACTACAGGTGTTGAGTCTTTCCAGAAAAACAAAGGTCCAAATGAGGCACCATTCATCACAGCTTCTTTCTCATGTCCACCTAGTGGGTAAGAGGTTTCTCTTTCTAAAACTACAATTTCTTAACTTTTACAAGTTATTTAATATTTTCTATCATATTAATTTAGCAACATAAAACATTATCCTTTATCTATAAACTTCTAGTCCGGTTCCCTAGAGTTTATATACACGTTTTTATTTCTAATCTTCAAGGAAAAAAAATTTCTATTTGTTATTTGGTAACAGAGCATTAAAAGATACTACACACATGTGGTGCATACACACACACACACACACACACACACACACTACACTTCAAAAAGAAGCCACACACTTTAGCCAAAGTCTTAAGCTTGCATAGATTTTTAAAAAAAGAAGTATGAATACAAGTTTTGTTAAAATAGAAAATGGGGAATAAAAGTTATAGAATGGATATGAAGAGAGATTTTTCCAAACTTTTATTTGTGCACATTCAATTGAAAAAGATAACTTTTACAGGTTCTTTGGTGCCCATATTCAGCATACAAAAATGTAAAAGACTACTCACAAATAAAACACATTAGCTCAAAATGGAAAAAAATAACAATGACAACAATAAAACAATCTAAGGTAGTGCACACTGTGACAGCTCTGCTTATGGGGACATGAGAATTACTGCGAAAATAAATAGAATGTCCTTTTGTAAAAGCAGCAATGTCATGTCTTGTAAACTTCCTTTTATATTACAGCAAGGTTTGGAATAAAATCCAAAGGGACTGGAGCTTACACTGTAGCCGTGAATTAATAAAAGAGTCTATTTCCTCAATTACTGTTGGTCCAGTTTTCCTTTTGAGTCCAATGTGCAGCAGGTTTTAAAAGGTGCTCAGTTAGAGATTCTAACCAATAAGTGGTGACTTATAAAATTTCTTTCCTGCTTTCAAACACAAATGGGTAAATCTGTTCCACAGCAGTAGCAACAGCCTTTACGTTGGGCCCTGTAATGAACACAACAGAGAAAGGAGTGAGAAGAGTTGGAAAGCAGAGCACTAGGAAAAACGAATTTCCCAGAATTAAAAATATTCAAGTAGTACAGAATATCAAGTTAATTGTTTTTTTTTAAAAAAACTACACATATAATTATACACATAGTAATCATAAGGGCAAAAATAATATAGATTTTTTTCTGGGCAATTAAAGGACATATGAAACACAAAATGAGGTTATTCACTTTGTTTTAGGGCACCAGAGTGAATAAAAAGTATACAAAAAACTGCGTACAAACTATCATGGGCTATTATGGTTTAAAAATCTCCACAGATTCACTACCACTGGGTATCCACATGTTTGTTACCAATCTGATCATAAGCCCCAGAGCTTATACGAGTCAATAGAAAACAAAAAAAGCAGAAGGCTATGAGGTGACCACGTGTATGTTAATTCTCGAACAGCTTTATAAAAATGTAATCTTTCATTTAAATAGTTAAAAAGAAACATAAAAAGGACAATGAAAACTACTTTCATAAAATTTATTTGAATAAAAATGGCTTCATTAATACACACTTGCTGCTTTTGAAAGACCCAGGAAACTAACAAACTCACCCATGGTAAACTCTCTAAAGGTCCTAACCACATCCTGTCTTGGTCAGGTCTTTCCTGACTCATTTTAGCCCCACGCTGCTATGCTTTGCTCACGGGAACCAATTCAGTATTACTAACATTTCACAGGATATTCCTGGTGTAAGTAAATAATGCATACTACTTAACCAGGTCCATTGTCTTCAGTTTGTTATCGTTTTAATATCTAGTAACTCAGTAAATAGAGTTTTGCATATGCATTGTTTTATTGTATACTTAGCAGAGATTTACTAATAGACTTGAGGTTCCAAAGTGTAGAAACAGAGAACAGAAAGAAGGGAAGAAACAGACCTGTCCCCTGCTGTCCCATATTTAAGATTCAGGTGGGATCTTGGAATCCGCTTTGAAAGTTCCCAAGGAAAATGGAAAAACCCATGGGATGAGTTAACACTAAAGTTTATTTGTTGAAAGACTAAATTGTTATTTTCCTCTAAGGACTGAAGAAAGAAAAAACAAAGCTCAAGGACACTAAAGAAATCTTAATTCATTTTTACCTAAGGTTGGGCCTGACTCTCAAGCAATGCCTCTGTACACTTTATAATCATCATAGTAACATTAAAAAGTCACACAACATGCTAATGCTACCCTTTGACATGAATGCCTAGTCTTCTGAAACCACCCCTTCTCCAAATAAAGATTCAAAAGATATAGCAAGATAAACATAACAAACAGGTACCAATTATATTTAATATTTTGCTTATGTAAAACCTCTGTGAAATTTATAAAATGAGTTTCTCGTATTTTAAATGTAAGATACCATAAATTAAAAAAAATATATCATACTATGGATACACATACCAGAATATTTTTAAAGCTCCACACTGGAAACCATTCAAATGTCCATACATAAGAATGAATGATCTACATACAACTACACAGAACATAATGCAGATGAATCTCACTAAGATAATGCTGAGTGAAAGAAGACAGACACAAAATAGTATGTGTAACATTTGTAAACAGTACAAAAATAGGTAAAACACATCTATAGTGTTTAAAGTCAGGAGACTGGTTCCTCCTAAGGGGCAGAAGTGACAGGAACAAATCAGACATTATTTCTATGTTGGTATGAGCATCTTGTATCATTCAATCCATAACTGACAAGTTTGGTAACGATATAACAGAATACCTGTTACTGTGATACTTCCTGTCGAAAAAATCTGTAATGTAGCTCTTAGAGACTTTATCCGATAGCACACAGCAGGATGAAGTTCAGGTTCATAACTATACAAAAAAAGCCACAATTAATATAAGTGTTTATAGCCTGACTAGTAATTTCAAATTTGGTAATTTATCAAGATAAATTGCTTCAAAGACTTACCTGGCATGAGGTCTATTGTTCTTTGTGAATTCTGGCAAACGGATTTCAAATGGCATGTTACACACTGCCAAAACGTTAACAACCTTAAAATCTGTAAATATTACCTTTAGGAGAGAAGTAAAACTCAATAAATTTATTTTGAAACAAACAAAAAAATCTGTTCATAATGGCAATCCTTAATAATTGTCAATCCTTAAAAACAAGAGCATACAAGAAAAAAACATTTTAAGTGTATGTTTAGTACTGTAAGTTGCATAGCATTGAAAACTTTGTTTTTTAAAAAGCTCAAAAACGTCATTAAAAAAATTTAAACCTGAGGTATTTGCATGATTAAAACAGTATGGGTCTTTCTAATCATATGTGTAATTTTTTTTTAATACTTTAAGTGAAATACTTAAAACTACTAGGAAAAGAGGGAACAGTGAGGGAAAAAATTTAAGGCCAGGTCATCCTGCTAGAGCAAAAATGGAAAAGATGTCACTTTAAAATGTCAGTAAATACAGACTGTACACTGGGCTCCAAAAGTCAGATGTTTTTCTCATATGCAATTAGGTAAAATGGCATGTCTGCAAGATTAGTACAGAAATTTGGGGATAGAGTGATAAAATTGTTTTTAACTAATCAGGATTTCTCTCTACACTTCTGATGTCATGCTAAGAAAAGAAGTTCCAAGGCTGAAAATAATAATGCTCTCTTAACGGTAATAACTTCGGCCACTCCTACCAGCATCTTCAATTGTTTCATCTCGTTATTGTTCAAACATTCCTCCTAAAATCACAATTTTAGAGGCGCTAACTATCCGCCAGCTCAGTCTTGCACACAGCAGTTGCAGAAAGCCAGGAAACCACAAAGTGCCAGCACTCTCAAATCACAGTACAACTCAAGACTCTCTCTACTGCCTCCCTCCTCAAGCACCAACCCCTTCTCCCACCAGCCATTCAGTCTTTTCCTATCACCCTCTACTTCAGAAGGACTGAGTAGACTGAGTCATCAGAGGGAAACGCAACTTTCCATCCCCACTTCTACAAACTTGTCTCAATCCCAAACAGGCTTGCCTTCACCCTGAGGGAGCATATCTCATTTTTATCTTTCACTTATCTATTATTTGCAAGTGACCTAGCAAGTCCATAATACGTAATTATTTTATTCAAAGGTATACCTCTATCAGATTATATTGATAAGGCTGACATGCCGGTGACAGTCACGTCACAAGTGTGAGAGCCTGCCAGCTGGTGTGTCCACGTCAACAGGCCTCTGCAGTTCTCTATTTACCATCCTGACCTGGCATTCTTGAGATGACCAAAAATGATTTTGTATGTGTATGTCAGAAGTGAAAAAACTTAAAAAGAGTTGAAAAGGAAATTAACCTGTGAGGAAACAAGTCTCTTTATGGGAAAGGCATTAGGGAAAAAGCTAGGACCCTTTACAAATACCCACATGGCCAAATTTTGCTACTAATTTTCATGCTGAAGGGCAGTATTAAAAACCTAGAAAAAGTTCAGTCACAAGAATAGTATGTATAGTGATTTCTTGAGTCTATTACAATTTTTAATTCTACAACAACAAATCCTTCAATATTTGTAGTTTAGATAGTGTTTGAAAATGTTACCTGAAAACCTAGTTTCTGCAGACTGCGGGCTAAACGTCTGGCACCAAATTTAGCTTCTTCTTCACTATGGTTTTAAGAAAAGAAAAAGATGATCAGTCACACAGGAAATAAATTTTACCCTGAGGAACACAGCAAACTTTACATATAATTTTGCTGTTAAATCTAGGTAAATGTCCTTTCCTTGAAGACAAAAGTAAAAAATAAAAAGAAAAAAATTCAAGTAGCATTTACCTTGTTGCTCCAGTGCAAATAATTTTTCCTGAGGACCAAATTGTGGCTGTAATTCTAGGTTTTCTAAGCTTCATTAATACTTTCTGGGGGGGGAAAAAATCTGATTACCTCATAAGCATTACTTTTCACATATGGTTCTGTTGTATATAGCCATATTAATGTCCAAGTACTACTCCAAGCTTAACCAAGACTGCAATAACTGCTCTCCAAATCACACATTCTGAAATCAAGTACAATGCTGAACACAACATATTAATCCAAAAAGACATTTGATTAATTAAAAATACAAGGTGTATAGAAATCTCTCACTCTTTATACTTGAAATCAATGTACTCCAAGTACATAAACATTTCAACTCTCATTCCACTCCAGTCACATAACTGGAACTTACATGGCTCCTCACACACACCACATCTGTTCATGCCTCAGAAGCTTTGCAGTAGCTGTTGCTTTCATTTGGAATATTCTCCCCTCAATATTCTCACTTCATTCAGGTCTCTTACCAGAGGTCTCCTCCTGAAGAGAGGCCCTCCCTTACCATTTCCCTGAAACACCCACCCCTTCATCACCTTCTAATTCCTAACCCTGCTTTGTTTTTATTCTGCTTCGTGGTACCCATCACTACTTTATATTGCATCCTAGAGTTGGGATGCTTATTACATACTCAAGTTCAACATGGGCATCTTGAGTAATGGAGAAATGTTGTAGCTGGAGAAGAAATTAATTAGCTTTGGAAGGCATTTAAAACTACGGGTTACAATGAAATAACTACAAAGTGAGTATAAATAGTTCAAAGACTAAGCTCCAAGATAACCTGCAAATTTAAATTTTCATTGCAACTTTTCATTAATGGAAATATTTGTTAAAGCCCATTCTATGTAAGAAAGAGATAAATGTTTACTGACTAACATATAAATGAATCAGAGGTTTCTGCTTAAAATATTTGTTACATTTTGAGTTCTTCATTCCCTGTTATATGCCATATTATCAAACTAGAAAGTTATTAATCTGGGCAGACTCACATCTTCAGTTAGTTTCTAGTATTAAGAATTAATAAGAGACTTTCAGGATCAAGAAAGTCTCATAAACACTAGTGTGAACGTACTATACTGCCAAGCTTGGATGGTGCAATTTGGCCAAATTTTCTCATGACTGCCTCTTCACTGATCCAGAATCTCTAAACCCAAACATAAAGACACAGGTCACCACAAACAATATTCAAAGTACCCAATGCCTTTTCAACATAGGGCAATTACATGGCTCAAGTTAAAAAAAAAAAAAAAGAATTAATGACAATTTACATAGGTATCCTGGCATCTAATTTTTTGAGCTAAATAGAGCCTTGAGATACATTCTTAATTTTTATAATAAATGTATAAAATGCATATCTGTCTTGTGAATCTTTGGTTTATAATGACATTCAATATCTTTTATAATGTTAATCTCAAAACACTAAGGTTTTGTTAGTTATTAATATTCAGGCTTTAAAATATTACAGGTTTAACAAAAACTAAAATTCAAGCTGTCCAGTTTATCTTAATAATATCTTATAATCATATTATTTTCAGCAGTTTATTATGAAAGAAAACCATCTATGTTGGTTAATTAAAAAAGAATATGATAATTAATATAACAATTATATATTGAGGCATCATTCAAATATAATAATATTTGAATGGGTATATGTGAGAACACAAAGGTTCCTTTCTTCGGTTAAAATAAACTGAGAGAACAATAAAAT
>JAPYYA010004775.1:0-11438 GCA_028533165.1 Leontopithecus rosalia | reverse complement strand
CACTGCCGGGGGGAGCTGGGGAGGGATAGCATGGGGAGAAATGCCAAATGTAGGTGAAGGGGAGGAAGGCAGCAATCCATACTGCCATGTGTGTACCTATGCAACTATCTTGCATGTTCTGCACATGTACCCCAAAACCTAAAATGCAATAAAAATAAATAAATAAATAAAAAGAATTTACTAGTAGAAACCATTCAAACTGAAATTCAGAGAAAAACATTAAAAATAAAAATGGTAGAATTTCAGAGAGTTAAGGTAAAGTATGTTACTATGAGGAAATTTCTAGAATGTAGTAAATATGTATTTGGAATCTCAAAAGGAAGAAAAAGAAAGGGCTTAAAAAATCAAAATAGTGATTGCAAATTTCCCAAATTTGTTGAAAAACATTGACTTCAAGACCCATGTAGCTCAGTAAATGGGAACCACGATGAATACAATAAAAACCTTACACATTGCACATTATAGTCAAACTACTGAAAATCAAAGGAAGAAATCTTTACAGCAAGAGAAGAAAAATAATAGAATACTCACAGAAAATATTAATACAAACAGCAGGTAAATTATCATCAGAAAATAAAGGTATAAAAAGAATTATATATTTAATATGCTAAGAAAGAAAATTATCAACCAATAATTTTATATCACTTAAAAATATTCTTAAACAGATGTGTGTGAAATACATGTTTAGAAAAATAAAAATTGAGCAAATGGTTCACCATATATATGTAGTATAAGAAAGACTAATGAAAAATTTTTAGGCTGAAAATAAATTATACTATATGAAAACTCAGATTTGTAGTTAGGAATAATTAGCATGGTAAATGACAAACTATAAACATGTTAGTAAATAGGTAAATGAATTTTTTTTTCAACAAGGAACTGTTTAAAGAAAATAAATTTTATTATTAGGTAGGACTTGTACTGTGAGTGGGAATAAAATATACCAAAACAACACACAGGATTATTGGTTAATGAAAAAATGTTATAAAGTTGAGAGTTTCTTATATTTGTGTAATGGAAATTACAAAAAGTAAAATAATAACAATATCCAAGTAAATTACAAAAATATAAGGAGGCCTCTTTCAATATTAGCTACAAACACTAAAAATTATGTAGAGAAGTATAGCAAAACATAGAGGAAACAGATTTAATAGTAACATATATTGATGAACTCCAGAAAAGACCGAGAAGGGAAAATTGTTTTTCAAAGCACTTAAACAAATTGAAAGCAAATAGAAAAATGGTGGATGTCAACACAAACATACCAGCAATTACATTCAATAAAACAGACTATATTTTCCAATAAAATGAATCAATTATTATATTGGCTAAAAACAGGAATGACAACATATTGTCTACAAGAAATCCCAGGTAAGATAGATGGAAAGTCACAGATAGGTTGAAAGTAAAAGGGCAGAAAAATAAACAGTGAATTATCTTAATTTTTTTAAACAAAGTTTATATGGATCATTTTAATTTTAATTAATTTTAATTTTTTATTTTTTGAGATGGAGTCTCACTCTGTTGCCCAGGCTGGAGTGCAGTGGTGCAATCTTGGCTCACTGTAACCTCTGCCTCCTAGGAGGTTCAAGCGATTCTCCTGCCTCAGCATCTTGAATAGCTGGGACTAAAGGCACATGCCACCATGCCTGGCTAATTTTGTATTTTTAGTAGAGATGGGTTTTCACCATGTTAGCCAGGATTGTCTCCATCTCCTGACCTCATGATCCACCGGCCTTGGCCTCCAAACAGAGTAACACTTTATAATAATGAATGAATCAGTTGAAGAAGAAGATATAACAATGATAAATGGATATATGTCTATTAAGACAAACTTCACTATACGTAAAGCAAAATCAGAAAGAACTCAAGAGAGAGATAAATTCACAATCATTGTTAAGGATTTTACTGTTCAGCTCTGGGAAATTAAAATAAAACAAGTAGACAAACCATAGGAAGAATATTGATTGTCTGTCTAAGACTATCCATCATTTTGACCTAATTTGCATCTCAAGATGCATAGAATACTACTCTCAAAACTACTGTCTATACAGCTTTTTCAAAACATTAAACATGAAATATTTATCAAGATAATTCATGACTTGTCTATAAAATAAATCCCAATGCAAATAAAATAAAATCCAAATGAAAACAAAATACAGTATATCAAAATAGTCATGCTGATAAAGCAGTGCTTACAGAAAAAAATAAACAAACAAATGTAATTCCAGCTTCTCAGGAGGCTTAGACAGGGGATCACTTAGGTCCAAGTTCTTGAGGCTGTAGTGGGCTATGATTGAGCCACTGCACTCCAGCTTTGGCAACAGAATGAAATACTGTCCTTTCTCCCTTCCCGAAAAAAAAAATTAATTCAGGGTTGGGGACATAGCAAATTGTGCTTTATCACGCTCTCTAGATGAATGTGATATAAACTGAAGTTTGAAAAATGTTGGTGTTAAGCCACTTCAGTTACTTCCTATCAGAGAGATACATGCTCAATGCTCTCATGGACAGTGAAAGTGATATTGCTGCACCACCATTTCCTGAACAATACTTTTAAAAGTGGAAAAATTAAAAGGCAGATTTCAATCCAATCAACGTTCCATTAGAATAGTTGCTGTTGAAGCAACAATTTATCACATTTCAAACCTTTATTAGGAGCTTGGTAAAGTTTTCAGTAACTGAATTGTAATAGACATTAGCTTCTTAAGGAAATCCTCTAATTAAAATAGTTATGACATTAAAAATGCACCTTGAAAAGTATGTCAAGTCTGTGTCCTCATGGAGATGTTTTAATATATATTTTTCATTTAAAACACCAATCAGCTTGGCTAGGATCCAACTGTTTTGAACATTTGACTCAACTGACTGGTTAATTCATTCTGTATTTTCTAAACAGTTGTGTAGAAATATTTTGGGAAGACATAGAAATTATAATATGAAGATGTAGAAGTTATAATATGAAGAATGCCAACATTTCCTAATGCTTTCATTAAAATTCTAAGCTCATTGAATTATTGTTTTTATTTTTGGTCTCATGGATTTATGAAGTTTAATTCAAGCTCTGAATTTCTAAAGTATATCCACACTAATTAAAATTCAGTCACAACAGACATGCTTAATTGGGACAAAAAAAAAAAACTCCTGAGAAAATTACGGTAGATTATTTCAAGGCTAAGTATTTCAAGGACTTCTTTGTTATGCCAAGATCCAGTTGTTAAGATTTCTCTTGTCCTTTCATGATTTCCTCACAATAAATTCTACTTTCTAGGCAGTTTCATAAATGAGTACCTGGCATACCACTTCCAGTTTTCAGTACTTTGTAATGATGAGCAAAATTGCTGTGATTTACATTCTGTTCGGTAGATAATAAAACAGAAATTTTTTAAAAAAGTCATGGGATTAATTATAAACACAGTGGCAGAATCATCTTTTTATAGAAATATTAGAGGCAAAAGATCTTGGATAGGTTTACTCTGCCAGCACAGAGGCTCATTTAAATATTTTCATAAAATTCAATATTAAATAAATTGACAGTAATATCTTTATTTCAAGTGTAAATTAGCAATCGGGAAATACTGAAGTCAAAATTATAGATTTTAAATTGTGTTTGCAAATTTCTAATCTTACTCTATATTAAGTCTCAAAATCTGAACCCCATAAAATAATGTTGCATATTTAAATGTCTTAGTAGTCTAGGCTATAATAATAAATATACCAAACTGTCAAGTGGCTCGAACACAATAAAAGATTATTCCTCAGTCACGTAATAGTCCAATGTCGTTTTATGATCAATAGGCACTTCTCCTTTGTATAGTGTGTCAGAAATCCAAGCCATTTAAGTCATTTGGCTCTTTCACCCCCTAGGCCTAGGACCTTGCTATTATAGGACTCCAGCTAGAATAAAGAGAGAGGCAGTTTCAGAAGAAAAACATATGCCAAGCTTAGTCTCAAAATAGCAGCCATCATTGCTTTCATGTACCACTCTTTAGAAAACAGTCATATGGTTATGTCTAAAGCAAGGGAGGTTATTAGAAAGTGTAAAAAATTGTGTGCTGAAGAAGAGAAAATGCATTTTTGATTGACTGATATCTGTCTCTGTGGCAGTCAGTTTAACTTAATTTAACAGTAATTCAATATTTTCAAAAAGCTCAGAGACAAGTTGAAATAGAACTGTCATGTTTAAATTTTATTCACACCGTTAAGTATTGAAACATCCCAATAAAGAGTTAAGACACAAAGAGAAATTTCACAAAAGCACACCCAAATCATAAACTTATGACACAGGGTTGTGTCTGTGTTTGTGTGTACTCTTATGTGATATCTATGGAAGTTAGCTGTGGCAGAATAAAGAAAACTGTTCATTTTGTATATGCATTTGAACATAATTCTCATTAAGATGTGGCTATATCTGCTCCCACTGCTTCAATTATCACTCTTAAACAGGTATGAAACTTGGGGTATTCAAAATAATGTAAGTCACAGATTCAAACATTCTAAGTATGCAATAGCGGTAAAGCTGTTTACTAATTTTGAGCTCACTAATAATGTGACTTTGGGGAAGTTTTAAAATCTCTTTTAGATCTAGCTTCTTGATTTTTATAAAGACAATTTTTCTACTTTGAACATTTTGAGGATCACGTGAAATAATACATGACATTCTGACCCACAAAAAACAAACTAGTAAAGCATCTATTTTTATGACTCCCGTATCTCCATTTCTGATCATTTCCTGAACTCTGGCCCATTTTTCCAACTTCTCATTTTTCTATTTTATTTTGCAATAAGTTAAAAGCACTGCTTCCTACAAGATTAAGATTCCATGACTTAAAAAATATCTGTAGAATTACCTTCCTCTCCATCTTAAAGCCACTAACAGAGCCTCATTATATCTCATGCATAATGAGGTAATCGCGTAATAGACAGTGTCTATGTCCTCATTATGCTGTTTCCACATGTTTTTCTAAAAAGATTACTTTGAGTCTTCAAAGATATCTTGTTGCTTAAGGAATTTCCAAACCTTGATTGCGATTTTCAAGACTCTTCACAAATTCACCTTATCAAAATTTTTCAACATCTCTTTCTGTCATTCTCTTTCTCTGATCCATATATATTAAAGGCTAACTACAGGTTTGTACAAAAAGGTATTGTCATCACTAGTTTACACGTTTGTCCATCCTGAAATATGTGCTCAGAATGCATTTTCTTACTTTTTTTTTTTTAAATTTTTATTGCATTTTAGGTTTTGGGGTACATGTGCAGAACATGCAAGATAGTTGCATAGGTACACACGTGGCAGTGTGTTTTTCTTACTTTCTTATTGGTCAGGTAATTTGTCTACTGCAAAGTTCCTTTAAGACTCAGTTGTAATCTTAATTCAACAACTAAAGTTTCCAGGACATTTCGTGCTGTGTAATAGTTGCCAGACAAAGCAAAAAAGTTTACATCAAATGAAGGAGAACTTTCAAGTAAGGGACTTAGTATCTGGGCCTCCCACTTCCAACTATTGCTTTTAATTGCTCTAGAAAAGAAGTCACCTTGTTGGAAATAATGCTTTGGATGTAATATGTGGACACATCTCTGAAGCCTGTTGCTAAATAAGGAAACCCCTAGATTGGAGTCTGTATTTAGGATTATAAGTCAACCAGATGTAGAGCTTTGGTTATTATACTATGAAACTTATCATGATTAAGTAGACCAAAATTAACAGCTTTTGAATGGTGTGTATTCACAGAATGGATAAAAAAACATTTGTTAAAACTACTGCAAAAAAAAAAAAAGAGAATATCTCTTGCTCCTCTATTCTTTCCTCTCCCTCTTCCTTCTTTTCCTCCTTGCCTCCTTTGTTTTCTTCCTTATCTTCCTTTTCTTCTCTTCCCTTTCTTTCTTTTTTTTTTGAGATGGACTCTGGCTCTGTTGCCCAGGCTAGAGTGCAGTGGTTTGATCTTGGCTCACTGCAACCTCCACCTCCAGGTTCAAGTGATTCTCCTGCCTCAGCCTCCCAAGTAGCTGGGATTACAGGTGACCACCACAATACCCAGCTAATTTTTGTATTTTTAGCAGAGACAGGGTTTCACTATGTTGGCCAGGCTGGTCTTGAACTCCTGACCCTGTGATCCACCCACCTCGGAAATTATAGCTCTTACACCCAATTAGGTTATTTTTCTTTTCTCTTTTCACTAGAAGCAGATGGACATGTTAGTCAATTAATGCCTTCTTCTCTAATACCTTTCTCTATCCTTATTGGAATATTTAGCCCTCTATTTTCAATGACATTTAATAAAATTTTATTTAGATCATCTCTAACAACTCAGAGTCCATAAATCAAAACCAAACTTACTGTACAAATTTATTTCTTCTCATGAGTTCTGGTATAAGGTATCATATTTTCCCCCAGTAATTGGTATTCAATATTTCACATTAAAATTTAAGTGCTCAGATCACATTATTTTGCACATTCAATGAGTGTTCAACACCTGAAAATTCATTTACCTACATTCAAACATACCTGTATATTTCTCCACTCTGATTTGCATGTCAGTCACCAAAGTACTAAGGACACAAAAACATTTAGCAGCTTTTTACAGATATTATACAGAAAAATTTAATATTACTGCCTTACAAATATTATAATAAATTCTTAAACATATATAAATGATAAAAAGAAGAATAAAAATGACTCTTCAAATGCAATATAGATGATGCTATTCTCGTATACACTGCTGACCCTCCAAACATACATTTTTAACCATTCTTTTGCAATGATTGTCAAAGCCCAGGTGTCAAATATTCTTCTCCAAGCAACTACATGGGCATTTTATAAGCACCTTAAACGAAGGATATCCATAACTAAACTCATTATCTTTACTCGCCTTTGTATTTTCCTCACTATTCCTAATCTGAGTTAATGACATTGTCATTTATAACCTCTTCATTCCTAAGACAGATAAGCCTATATACACATTGTAAATTTTCATGACCCGTACTAAATAAACATGGAAGTATGATATTAATCTACATAGCTAGAGTTTTCCCCATTGAGATCAAAAGTGAAGTAAAAATAAATGCTATTGGAAAGAAAAAATGTTCATGATTGGAAACAGGAATTTATCCATGCAACAAGGCATAAAACCTGTGGAAACAAATTGTTATAAATGTATAATAGCTTAATTGAATAATCTACTTATTTAGATCTTAATATTCATATGTAATTGAATAGATGTGTGTGTGCGTGTCTTACAAATTTTACAAAACCGTTTTGAAATTTCTAAAATGTAGATTTCAACCAGTATTATACTGTCTTCACAAAGGCATAAAGAAAACATGACTTCAGAAGTTCTCAACTTATAATCATACATTACACTGACCATCATATAAATGACTATCTTTCATACCCTCTTATGTAATTTCAACATTTACTAGTGAATAATAAATATTTACTTACACCATATTATAAGAAAAATAACTTTCTAACTAGAAGTATTGGAGAAAACTCAGGAGATACAGAAAATTGCAGTTTAATTAAGACAAAAATGCAATGACAAGATGTAGCAAATTCTTATAATTTTATAATGCCTCAATATTCATTTTGTATACTAGTTAACTTTCTCATACCAGAAGCAGGGCTTTGTAACCCTTGACAGTTTTCTGCCCTACGTCATACCCAAATAGCTCAAGCCGAGCCTAGAGGAGATATTTAGAGGTCTCTCTTTTGCCCTAATTTCCCACCAATTCCTTTAAAGAGGCTATTCAGGCATTTTCCCACCAAACTAAAGTGACCTATTCTCTATTCCCTTACATACTATGTTAGTTAACATACACACACACTCTCTCTCTCTCTCTCTCTCTCTTTCTCTGTCTCTGATTCTCTGATTCTTCGTTCCTGCTTCATGTGGCCAGGAGACAGACGACTGCCCTCCTGACTCAATAGGCACTCTTTGCTCTGAACTGTAGGTAAAAACCTTTGAATTTGTTTCCTGTTGTAGTAGTGTGTTGAATTTGCACTTTCTACCTGAAGAACCAAGGGCTATCTCAGGGCAGGTTTCCCCTGCGATGCCAAGGAGAACACAAGTTTGGGTTCCCAGTGGCAGAGCAATGTTCAGGAAGGCCTAAACTGGACATGGGTAGGACAAGAGCCACAGGGAGTCTGCCAGCATAAACAAGTTTCCCATGTGAAAGACTCCCTGATGCAGGGTTAGACAACTAGACCTGAAGCTGTCTGGCAGGTAAAAGAAGCATCCATTAAGGGTACACTGTTAAACACCCATGCCCAACTCTTTATTTCCTGTTAGGGCAAAATTGCTACCTGTTCTGGTACTAGAACCCCAATTTAGGAGAAACTCCCAAAACACAGAAATAAAATGCCTGTTTCATTCTCTAGATTAGTATCAATTAATATCATTTAATATCTTCTTTTATAAAATATAGCAATGATTGGTAATATTTAGATTTTATATACAACTTAAAAATCTCATGTAAAATCAAGCACCAGAATTCAGAATGGAAGGTGCTGCATAAGTCACTGTAAAAATACGACTAGTATGTAATGGTCATGCTGATATTCTATTTGTCTCTCCAAATCTATTATCACTTTGCCTATAGCACAGGGAGACTTATATTTATAGATTGATTTAAGGGGTGGCCCTTCCTTCTATTTCCCTATTAGACTTCACCAATAAAAGGCACCAACAAAAGACGAGACATTGGACTAGAAAAAAGGTTAAAGGATTTATTTCCTTCCCTCCCTTCTTGCTGGTCCCAGAGTGTCAGTGCTTTATTTCATTGTCGATAGCACAGCTATGGTTAAGTGAACTCAGCTACAGACATACCTTGCTCTGGATCCTAGCCACTGCTCTACGACATTGCATCTTTAGGAATGATAAATGTAGAGATGATAAAATGCTTCACCATCTTTTATTGATTTCCCTTTATTATGCTTATTCATCTTTAAAAAATCTTTCTTAAATTTTATTAAACTCTCCTTAATTACCTCTTCTTGGTAAAGCATCCCTTTCATGAATCAAGTTTATTTATTCAGAATTAGTTCTAGGATTGGTCCCAGAAGATGATTCCTTAAAATAAGATTCTGTGAATGGCATGAAGATGGGTTTGATGAGGGAAACTGAAATCATTCAGCTGATGATGAAAATTCCTGGATTCCCTGTCTTAACAACATACTTTTAAAAAATGTATACAAATAACAAAAGAGGATGTAGAAGGAGAAAAAGATAGACAGACTATGCTGGGTATTATTCACGTGATCCTCCAAAATACCCATCAACTTTAAATCAGTTATCTATTGCTACGTAACCAAGCACCCCAAAATACAGATGCTTAAGGCAATTTAAATTTATTCTTTTTTACAATACTATAGCTCAGCAGCACAACTTTATTTACCTGAGTTAGGCAAGGCTGTGCTTCCCTGATTTCTTTATGTAATTAGGGTCAAGTGGCAGATTACTGTGTTGACTAGTATAGGATTGGTTGAGTGTGACTGGTCTAGGATATCCTTAGCTGAGATTACTCATCTCTTCTCTATGTGGTCTCATTCTCCAGCATGTTAGTCTGGGCTTGTAATGATGCCTTTGACAAGATTCTAAGAAGGGAAAGCAGAAGATGCAATGTCTTTTGACACTTGAGTTTTAAAGTGTCACAACATCATTTTCACCATATTATATTAGTCAACAGAAAGTATACACCAGTGCAGGTTCAAAAATTGGACTAATAGATACCACTTCTTGAAGGAAGAAGCTGCAAAGTTACATTGTGATGATAAGGGACACACGGATTGGTGAGGATCTGAGAATATTTTTGACATTCAATCTACTTCAAAACTTCACCACTCTGGTCTGTCTGAGAAGCTCATTCTTATACATTACATCAAATAATTCTCATGTTTTATCTTCTTATTGGGTTTGACAATTGAGAGATACCAGTAGCACATTAGAGACTATTAAACCATGTCAGTCCACAAGTTATTCATGGCTGAATTTCTCTCTCTAAGGCAAAAGTTCTTGCCTGTTGAGCTTTAAGATACATTTCTATTCATAATTCCATATTATTCTTGATTAATTAAAATAGAATAATTTTAAAGCTAATGCATAGTAATTAAATTTTCAGGTATTTAAATTTACATTCAGTGACAAAAAAATCTATAACTGGAATAACATTAAGAATTGCTCTCTGTGACACATTATCATTAAAATTGGACATTAAAATATCTTCAAAATATTTTAATTGAAAGTGTGTCCTTATGAGGGTATTTTTAATTGAAAAATTACCCTTGTGGTTTCAAAATGCATCTATATTTCCATATTGTAAAAAAAATCTTAAAATTAAACCATTTTTAAAAAGTAACATCGTTTGCACACTGATTTTATCTAATTATAACTTGTGAATAATTTTTTTGACATTATTATATTTGAGTTTTTATATTTCCCTGGGGTAAAAATGATATCAAAATTGTTAATGCTTGAATTTTCATTTTACAAACTATGCTTAAATGAATACTTTATATTGTGGATATTATAGAATATATTTATTTCAACTATATTGTTATAGATTGCCAAATGAGAAAAGGGTTACATTTATTTCAATGTTTATCTAAAAAAATTATAGTACATACATTTCACAAAGTTCATATCAACATTTATTAAGAACAAAATATAAAGACTGAATTCATGAATATTTCTCAAATTTGCTTTATCTATCTACAACTCTCTATCTATATATTTATATAATCTCAACATACTCATTATAGGCACATGGGTATCTGTGTGTCTTCACTGAGCCAGTGACAAGCTACTGTCACTTTAACTGTACTGTTAAATATTTCCACATACATCTTCTAAGAGTCAAAGCTATTCTTTTACATAAGTTCATTAGTGTAATCACAGTGAAGCAGAATAAGGACTGCACCTTTATGCCATCTAATATTCAACCAATATGTAAATTCTTTTTCATAGTCCTCAACGTCTTTTTTGTTGATTTTCTTAAACCATATTCAATCAAGGCTCAGACAGTACCTGTATTTGTTATATTTTTCAGTTTCTATCTAGAAAAATCCACCAACTGTATTTTTTCAGGGTTTCCTTATGGTATATAACTTGTTCAACTATCCTATGTGTTTTGTCTGGGTTTATGTCTAAACCATTGATTTGTTCAATGAAACAGGATAGGTAAGAGTAATTCACAGACTGTGCTACATTCATTATGTTGCATCACATCAGTTGTGCATAATGTCAAGTTGTCCCAATGTTAATTTTCCTGAGTTTGATCATTTGGTTAAAGTATGCACGTTAAAGGCACATTTTTCTTTTCCTGATTAGTAGTCTGTTTGCTGATACTTTGACAACATAAAACTATTATGTTTTTCCTGGCTAGCTATGTGCAGAAAGCAGAAACTGGACCCCTTCCTGACACCTTACACTAAAATTTAC
>JAPYYA010004774.1:0-11438 GCA_028533165.1 Leontopithecus rosalia | reverse complement strand
ATCGGAGGCAACACAACATATCTACAACATACAATCTTTGACAAACCTGACAAAAACAAGCAATGGGAAAAGGATTCCCTGTTTAATAAATAGTGTTGGGAAAACTGGCTAGCCATGTGCAGAAAGCAGAAACTGGACCCCTTCCTGACACCCTACACTAAAATTAACTCCAGATGGATTAAAGACTTAAACATAAGACCTAACACCATTAAAACCCTAGAAGAAAATCTAGGCAAAACCATTCAGGACATAGAAGTAGGCAAGGACTTCATGACCAAAACACCAAAAGAATTGGCAACAAAAGCCAAAATAGACAAATGGGATCTAATCAAACTCCACAGCTTCTGCACAGCGAAAGAATCAGTCATTAGAGTGAATCGGCAACCAAGAGAATGGGAAAAAAATTTTGCAGTCTACCCATCTGACAAAGGGCTGATATCCAGAATTTACAAAGAACTCAAACAGATTTACAAGAAACAAACAAGCCCATTCAAAAGTGGGCAAAGGATACGAACAGACACTTTATAAAAGAAGACATACATGAGGCCAACAAACATATGAAAAAATGCTCATCATCACTGGTCATTAGAGAGATGCAAATCAAAACCACATTGAGATACCGTCTCACGCCAGTTAGAATGGCAATCATTAAAAAATCTGGAGACAACAGATGCTGGAGAGGATGTGGAGAAATAGGAACACTTTTACACTGCTGGTAGGAGGGTAAATTAGCTCAATCAATGTGGAAGACAGTGTGGCTATTCCTCAAGGACCTAGAAATAGAAATTCCATTTGACCCAGCAATCCCATTACTGGGTATATATTCAGAGGATTATAAATCGTTCTACTATAAGGACTTATGCACACGAATATTCATTGCAGCACCGTTTATAATAGCAAAGACCTGGAACCAACCCAAATGCCCATTGATGATAGACTGGACAGGGAAAATGTGGCATATATACACCATGGAATATTATGCTGCAATCAAAAACAATGAGTTCGTGTCCTTTGTACGGACATGGATGAAACTGGAGAGCATCATTCTCAGCAAACTGACACAAGAACAGAAAATGAAATACTGCATGTTCTCACTTATAGGTGTTGTTGAACAATGAGAACACATGGACACAGGGAGGGGAGCACCACACACTGGGGTCAATTGCAGAGAATAGGGGAGGGACAGCAGGGGGTGGGGAGTTAGGGAGAGATAGCATTGGGAGAGATGCCAGATATAGGTGAAGGGGAGGAAGGCAGCAAATCACACTGCCACTTGTGTACCTATGCAACTATCTTGCACATTCTTCACATGTACCCCAAAACCTAAAATACAATAAAAAAGGACATTAAAGCAGTAAACAGCAGAAATTAATAATATGTTAACAGTAATCTGTTGTTTTGAATCTGAAACTGATACAGACAAATTAAAACAATACAACATATGGATTTCTGATGAAAAGACTGAATAAAAAATGCTTTTTGCTTTTAACTATAATTAATAAAAATGTCATTTAAATAAAGGAAGAATTTGTTATTTAGATGATAGAGCCTTGCCAGGTACCTGAAAATTAAAGGGAAGTAAAAATATTTATAGATACATTAGTAAAAATGACTGAATTTCAAGTATAATGAAAGGATCAGAAAGATTCAGAAAATAAAACAGAAAAGTCACTTAGAAAAATGTTAAGTAAGTACATTAATTTTCTAGTGCTGTGTAACAAACTGTAATAAATGTATAAGCTTAAAAGAGCACACATTTATTATCTAACATTCCTGCTGGTGAGAAGCATAGCTGGATTCTGAGCTCAGGGTCTCACTAGGCTCAAATCAAGGTGTCAGCTGGGGTTGTGATTTCATCTGGGACCCAGGATCCTCTCTCAACTCACCAGTTGTTGGAAGAATTCATTTTCTTGTATGTGTGTGACTGAGGTTTCCAGTACCTTGCTTGTTGCTAGCTGGTGACTCCTCTAAGCTCCTGGAGGCCATCCTCAAGTCCTTAACACCTGGCCCACTCCACTCACTACATGGCAGCTTGCTGTGTCAAGACAGGAGAATGTGACATGACAGGAGAATCTCTGTCGTGTCAAATCTCTCTGATGGCTAAGAAAGTCTGGACACTTTTGAAGTCCCTACTTGATTAGTCCAGGCTCATTCAGGATAATCTCCCTTTTGTGTAAATCCAATTCAGTTGATTAATTACATCTTCAAATTCTGTTTTTCCATATACTGTAACATGATCACAGGGGTGAAATCCCATCATATGTCACAAGTCCTGCTCCTACTGAAGGGGAGAGTATTGTACAGGGCATGTACACCAAGAACTGAGACTCTTGGGGGCCAGATTGGAATTCAGCCTATTACAGCTAAAATCGGTCTTTGAAATATTAGATGACAGGGATGATAATATCTTCCTACATAATCCTAAGCGTACATATTGTTAAATAAAAATTGCATACCTAGTTAAGCCATCATTCATTTTTAAAGGTGACAGAAATATACATTTACATATGCAAAAATTTGACAAATTTATTACCCATATACCCTTCATGATGACTATAAAAACTCGAACAAAAGTGTAGAAACAACTTTAGATGGCTTAAAATAAAATGCTGGGAGGCATGCAAGTTAAGTTGTGATACGACAGGCAACAAACTAACACCTATTAAGTAGATAACTGAGTTTTTAAAAAGGCTGCAAATTGATAAGGCAGCCACTCCAGCTCAACCACAAAAAGTGTAAGCTGCAACTTGACTAACTGGCCACATGGGTGTTCGAATCAGCCAATGAGGCAGCAGGAGAAGGACACACGAGTCTCACTCTGGGCTTTGCAGAACTCTAGACCCTACCACTGCCTCACTCCTATGCTCGGTGCTGCAAGCCAGAATTTTTCTACACTTAAAATGCCACCAACATTTGGAAGTTCAGTTGGATACACCCCTTCAGACAGGGGATGGGGGTGGGCAGTTGTAGTGGAAGCTTTCATTTCCATCAACTTCTCTTAGCATTTCTCAAAGAGATGGAAGGTCTTCTTCAAAGAGATGGAAGGTAAATTCCATGCCACTGTCACCTTCCAGCAAAGTGTCACAGATGTGCTCTATCATGCTGGCTGTCACGTATGGTGGAGGTCTCATCAGCAGTATCCTGGATAATAATTTGGCAGCCGTTCAGTCATGATCGTTGGTATTGTCTGTCAGGCTGTGACTTGGTTGTGGCTTCTCTCTATAACATTATACAGGAACTTTACTTGGGTATTGGAATCATTGGAGGTCTTGGGCTTTCCTTTAATTGAACCTAGCTCTGCCCATGATTGGCAAGCGTTTCTGTACGACCTGACCATTGGCCAGCAGACTGGCCATGGCAGGCAGCCTCTCTACCTTGACTTCCTCAGTCAGGCTTTCTTTGGTATCTATGAATGAAGAGGAAGCTTCCTAATTCTTGGGGGCTTCCTACTAAACTGCTGTGTAGCTGGAGACCCTATGTGGCCAATAAGGTCCAAGCCAACAAAGGCAGGAAAAGAGGTCTAAAGAATTCCTTCAGGGAGCTGAAAAATCTGATGCAAAAAAGGTGCAGGTGATGCAAATACAGATCTTACTGGAGGACATCCCAAAGAGAAGAAATGATCAATCTTCCAAACAATTAGTATATTCCTGGACTTATCCCTATTTACTCAGAGAGGCTTTCTGCTGTACTTCACTGGAAATGTGCTCACATTTTTCTGGACTCTTTACACCTTTGGCCTTTCTGAGTAATTATGGCAAGAGTCGGTATCATTCCAGGAGAAGTCTGCCTTTCTTCTTTCCCTTCTGGCTTTTGTTGACATACAGCAAGGCCTTCTCTGGGACTTGCAGCCTCCACAAAGTAGATAAGGCCTCAAGTTCTCAAATTCAGTATTTATTTGCTGCTTCTATTATTGTAAATGGAATGTGTCATTTGCTAACACCTTTATCTACCAGCTTTATTGAGTTCTGTGTCTCTGTGAGATCCTCTGGATTTACCTTTGTGGCTCAGTTCCATATTGTTTGAAATACTGATGTACTTCATTGGACCCAGAGGATCTCCAGCACTGTGGGTTTGGTTACCACTGTGGGATGCAACTTGTCCTCCTGGGGCCACCACTTTCAGGTCATCTCAATGACATATGGAGATTACAAATAGACATATGGGCATATGGCATAATCTTAATTATTGCGGGTGTCTAGCTCTTCATTGCTGGGTGATAGGTATCAGTTATCAACTTTGGTAAAGGAACAGAAAGCAGAGGAGGAGCAGGAAAAGGAAAGAGAGAAGAGCAGCATAGATGTTACTGAGAAGCTTGAAGAAGTTACTAAAGCAGAGGAATCCCCTAACTAGAAAGGCACAGAAGGAGGCCTCAAAGAAGAGGAGAGTCCACCTGTATTTATATGGCTAAAGGGTAAATGGAACAATTCATGACCCAAGATATCTGAAAATACTCTACTGGCCTGGAATATACCAGTGGTGCTCAATGCAGATAATAGACATTTGTGTGGAAACCATACCAGGTGTCCACTGATGGAATTTTTGTTTCACTCCTTACCAATAGCTTAAATTTAAAATGCCATATACTTTAGGGAGAGGGTGGTTGATGGTAGAGAATGAGGGAAGGAAGTAGGTTTTGTTCTGTTTTGTTTTAATCTTAGCTTTTAACAGTGTCATGAAGATTTTAACATGTGCCTTACGTTTTAGTCTTTAGAAATCTTCAGATAACTTTTAAAATAATTCTGCTGAATTCATGTACTTTGAGTGTTGTGTTAAAAAGAAAAATAATTAATTTGTTTGAGTTGAATTTAAAATTTAAAAGTAATCTTGCTTCCTTGGTATTTGTGGTGTATTGTCAGATATTGTCACTGGAAGATTTATGAATAGAACACTGGTCGAAATTTGGAGGTTTTATAAAATGCTGATGCATATATTTTTTCAGCATCAATAGTTTTCTGGCATATGGTTCTGCTATCTATATATTTAGACAATTTGAAGCATAAAACTTTGGAAGCATCTTGGTTATCCTAGCCACATTGCACTTATCGACACTTCTTGGGTACCACTTCTTGGGATACTTATGATAAGCCAAGTAAGCACTTGAGGGTTGTTTTCATTAAATTACTACTTTGCTCCCCTGTTCAAAGACAGATTTTGAATGGTAGTAAATTATTGCCTCTGCTGAAATCACTTGGTGTTATTTTTCTCACTGTAAAGGTTAGTATTAAAATTTTCTAACCTACGTATTTGTGCCTTCTTACTAAATACAGCACATCCAATTAAATGTAAACATATTTCAGTCATCAGTTGAATTCAGCTTAGGTGTTCCCCAAACCTTGGTTTAATGATGACACTATTGGAATTTCTTTTTTTCTCAAAGTTTTCTCCTTCAAGTCACAAAGTTCTCATTTATATCTGTTTCTAGCTTAGAGCTGTGTGTGAGATAGTGAGATATACTCCCTGTGTGTTCAGTGGGTTTTGTTTTGTTTTGTTTTTAGTTTCAATCTTTGCAAATTAAAGAGGTCCAGAAAAATGTAGCACCAAGCAAACCAATAAAGATAAAATTATGAGGGAAACTGCTAAGTGTGCCTAGTTTTAATGAGTATTTTTTTCTTTTTTCTGATAAGATCTTAAAGAAAGTTGTGGTATACTTAGAATTGTTGGACACATACTCTCCACACAAACCTAAAAATGGTGTGACCCCTTTCACTCACTTGAAAAGTAGAGAAACGGCTTCTATATCAGGATTGGGGGGGACCAAAATGAAAACTAAGTATTTCTTATATTCAAGGCATTTAAAATATCCCTGTAATTGACAGAATGAACATATTAGAACAAAACCTTGTGTAAGAGGCTGTCTTTTCCAAATAAACTTCTTTTATGGAAAAAAGTACATTTCTCTCTGTTGAAAGGAAAGAAATAAAAGCCAGAGTGATAACGGCAAAATGAAACTGCCACCCACAGGGAATGAAGACTTGGATAGAGCCCAGAGTCAACAAGTAAGTTTTAATTAGGTCTGATTAGCCACTTCCCTCTAGGAGGCCATCCCGAACAATTTCTTCCTGCTTCACAACCCTGTTTAGTTGAGGCTCAGCAGGAAGTTCATACTTTACAGGTGGTCTTTTTTCATCTTGGGTTTTATCTCCATTTGGCTTACACATCTGAGCAAATTACTAACCTCCTGTGATTCCAAAATCAACCCCAAAGAGATATTACAAAGTTATTTTTGTGAAAATGTAATCAAATAATATGCAGCAAAAACAGTAGGGAGCAAAGATTTATAGAGTTGTGTCAGACATTTAATAGATAAAAATATTTTTATTTTTATAAAATTTTGATGTTTAAGGTATTTTTAACCTTGGAAAGCTTAGTTATTCATTATTTTACACTCTTAATAGATGTTTATTTTCATACAAACTTTGTGTATTGTTTTATGTTCTTTTTCCTAAAGGGCACCTCATAAATTGTCTGTTTCCTACCCCACAAAACCTAAATGTATCTTTGCCTGAATTATTTAAATTATAAATTTTTATTTTCTCCTGGATCATTTCCATAAGCATACATTTGATATGCCTTTGCCACCTGCAGGAAAAAAGAACCTCCTTAAGACCACATCATGCCTACCACTTGAAAATAAATTCTTTTTAAATTAAAATACTAGACACATCATGCATCACTTTACAGACATGGTCCCATTTCACTATGCTCCTTTACATAGAGATTCCCTGAAGGAATTAACTACACCTTTCATTCCCATGATCTCCCCTTCAATCACTCCTCAGTCTAAACTAAGATTTTGACCTCACCATTCTTCCAAAATCACTAGTGTAGAAATCACTAGAAATTTTCACGTTGCTAAAGTCAATGGTCGATTTCAGTGCTCATCTCACTCAGCCTCTCTAGCGGCATATGATACAGTTGATCCGACATTCTCCTTGCATTCCTATTACCTCATTAGAAACTTCTCAGACTCCCGTGCAGAAGTCAAATTCTCTTTTAGATGTCTGTATGTTAGATGTTTCAGGATTTAAATACAATCTCAATTCCAAGTACACTAATACCTAAGTTGATCTCCTCTAATTTTATAGTATCTAGAAACTCTAAGGACTCCCAAATTATACACACCCAGCACTGCTCCAGTATCCAACTGCCTGCTTGATAACTCTATTTAGATTTTCACATATCCAAGCAAGTCTGTACTTTCACTACCCCCACCAAAATATTCCTCTTTATTATTTTAATTTATGGGATCATAATTGTTATGCCCTTCTTCCTCCCTTTTCCTCATTACATATTCAATCCATAATAAGCAAATGCTATTGGTTCCACATTCAAAACATTGATTTTTTAAAATTATACTTTAAGTTCCAGGGTACATGTGCAGATCTTGGTTTTAGAAGCTGTATAGAATTATGAAAAGAATACTGGCCTGAAAAAAATTAAAGAGCTTCCTAGGGAAAAAAAAATCTCTTTTTCAGTGTTTGAATCTTATCTTTCATGACAGGTAATTTTTGATTGAGTGTTGGCCACTGTGTTTGGAAAACTGTAGGGGTAATTTAGGGGACTACATCATGTTGTCCTCCACAAGAAAGAATTTATTTAACTTCAATTAGGCAATTATCTAGGAGCTACTTGATGGAGTATTTTTATTTTTGTAATTTCTCCTTCCTTCTAAAGAAGAACACTTTAGAAATCCCTGCTGACCATACAGATGCTTAGAAAAGGTCTGTTCCTTAATAAGCCCTGACATGTAGCTGTTGCTCTCTCAGTTCTTTGAGTCTACCATAAGTTCTGCCCATCTTTTTAGTCTCTTGACTACTGTTACTCAGTAATATTGCTCTTAAGGCATTTTTCAGTTTTATGATTCATGGTAAAAACAATTCCAAAGAAATAGACATTGACATGATCACACGTAACTATAAAATAACTGATTAACATATTGTTGGAGAATATTATCAAAAATCTGGAGTCTACTAGAAATAATCAAATAGTGTTTTTTAATTTAAATTTTGTTTAAATAAAATGAACAGGCTCAATAGCAGACTAGAGAGATCTGCAGCGGATTTGCGAAGTAGAAGAGAAGTCAGTAGAAAATAACCTGATCCAGGGGAGAAATAAGAAAAGAAGAAACATTTTAAAGAGCATTTGTGATTTATAGCATATGTTTAAAAGGTTTAATATTTGGATAATGATGAAAAGGTCTAACCTACATGTAATTACAGACTCAAACTGAAATAATAAAAAGAAAGTGAAAAATAAATTTGTAAGACATAATGGTTGATCATTTTAAAAAGTTTAATAAAGTCATCAAAACACAGATGCATGAAGTATTTCAAATCTCAAACAGGAAAAATACAATGGAAGCATACCTAGGTAGATCAGAGTAAAACTGCTGCAAACCAAAGGTAACACAATTTTTCTTCTTAAAGTACTCAGAGAAAAGAATAAAATTATCATTAAAGAACCAAGAGAGAAGTAAAATCTTTTGTCCCCTGAAGGAGGATCAGAAATCTCTGCTCCTGCCATAAACCTTGCAAACAAAATCAACATTTTTTTTTACCTCTGGTGAAAGGTCAGAAAGCCTTCATGCCACTTGTCCAGACAAAAGTGAGTTTCTACTGAGGGAAAAGTAGAAGGAAAAGCAGTTTACTCTTAGAGAAGTGGCAGAAATCCATTCAAGCTAGGATCCTGCCCTTCTATCAGAAGTCTGCTAGGAGAAGGGCGGAAACTCCCACCTATGACCAGTCACAGATAAAAAGTAGAGTTTGGCTGCCATGACTGGTGAGGTGAGGTAGGAACACCAACTCCTAAGTCTCAGGTTTACAGGCCTGACTAGGATGGAGGCTGGATCAGGGAAAACAGGAATATCTTTGCCCCTATCACAAGCCTTGCACCAAGTAAAAGTCAACAGCACCTATTTCTGGGAAAGGGGCCAAAGTATGGAGATACCGTGTATTACAAAGGCAATACTGTGTTTGGTAAAAGTTGGGTAGAGCAAGAACACTGATTAAAATCTCCTATTTAGGTTCAACAGATCATCAATAGTTCATGGCTGGAAGAATCTGAAATTTGTGGAGCACTGTAAGTAACAATACCCAAAACATCTCAACCACTTACACAAATAGTCTGACAGAAGGACCAGCACCCCATTTTTAAGCATAAATACTCTATAGCCTAGTTTCTACTGTTCTTTTATAAAAAAAAATCCAGTATTTAATAAAAATTATGTTTCAAAATCGGCGAGAAAATAATTACTCATTGTTAAGTGTTAAAGCATTCAAAAGAATCAGAACCAGGAATGACCTAGACTGGATCTGTCTATCAAACAGGCATTTTACCATAACTGTATTTAGGATATAGCAGAAAACATGAGCAATGTGCATGAGAAGATGATAAATTTTAGTAGAGCAATAAAACTGTTTTGTTTTTTCTGTTTGTCTTTTGAGACAGAGTCTTGCTCTGTCGCCAGGCTGGAGTGCAGTGGCGCCATCTCGGCTCACTGCAACCTCCATCGCCAGGTTCAAGCGATTCTCCTGCCCAGATAATTTTTGTATTTTTAGTAGAGATGGGGTTTCACCATGTTGGCCAAGATGATCTCGATCTCTTGACCTCATGATCTGCCCACCTCAGCCTCCCAAAGTGCTGGGATTACAGGTTTGGGCCACCATGCCCAGCCCCAAAACTGTTTTTTAAAAAAAGTAAAATAGAAATGCTAGAAGGAAAAACCACAACATGAAAGTCGATTATTTATTTGATGGGGTTGAGACTGACTATCAGTGAACACGAGATTATGGAAACAGAAATTATCCCAACTGGAATCAAAAAAGAAGACTGAGTAGATGAAAACAGAGCAAGCTATACAACAGCATAAAACCACGTGACAAATGTTTAATTTGAGCCTAAGAAGAAGGGATAGTAACAAGGCAAATGAAATATTTTCAGATGTCATGGCTAAAAGTTTAGCAAAATCAGTGAAAGAAATCCCAGATTCAAGAAGCTCAGATAATCATAAACAGGATAGAGAAAAAAAACACCACATTCAAACCACTGAAACTCACATACCAAAGTAAAATCTTGAAGATGTGCATAGAAAAAGAAATATTATACACACATACAGAGACAGAATTACAACAGAAATGAGGCACAGTGTAAGACAAAGGAGGACACCCTTAAAATGCTGAAAAAAAACTTTTTTGTTTATCTGAAAAAGTATTCCATGTTTGTATTTGAAATAAATTCTTACTGTGTATGGATTCTTTGACATACTTTGTTGCTTGTGAGTGCACTGCAAGAAACATTAAATGAAGTTCTTCAGGAAGAAAAAATGTGATACCAAATAGAAATCTGAATCTACAAAAGAAATCAAGAGTGCCAGAGATGGCAAAAATAATGAAGGTAAAAAAATATTTATTTCTATTAATTGTAAATAACTGATTGAATAAATAAAATTAGTAACTGTATTGTGGAGTGAAAGCAAATGTATTGTGGAGTTTATAACATACTTAGAAATAAATGCCAACAACAACAAAGATGAAAGGGGAAAAAATGGAAGTGAACCATTGTAATACTTTTACATGTTGTAATGGACTATAATATTATTTAAAGGTGGACTATGATAGACTAAATATTTATGCTTTAGGCCGTGCACTGTGGTTTACACCTGTAATCCCAGCACTTTGGGAGGCTGAGGTGGGTGGATCACCTGCAATTAGCAATTCGAGACCAGTCTGGTCAACATGGTGAAATCCCATCTCTACTAAAAGTATAAAAATTAGCAGGGCATGGTGGTGGGCACCTGTGATCCCAGTTACTTGGGAGGCTGAGACAGCAGAATCACTTGAACCTGGGAGGCAGAGGCTGCAGTGAGCTGAGATTGCCCTGCTGTACTCCAGCCTGGGTGACAAGAGAAAAACTCTGTCTCAAATAATAATCACAATTATTACTATGTTTTAAAATTTAGAGTAACCGGGAGATCGAGAGGAAGATGGCGCTCTAGAAGCAACTCACCACTGCAGCTCTCAGTCAAGACGCAGAGGGTGAGCAAACACCACATTTTCAGACGGATCTTTATAGCCCACAGAGCGGGGGGGAAAGCCCAGGTGTAAGAGGCACGCAGGACTCAAGCGCAGCGCTCTCCGCTGGCGTGGCCAGGCAGCCAGTGCCACTGCACTGGCACTGGGCACGAAACACATGGGTCTGGGTGCCCTGTTAAACTGGCAATTTGAGACTTGGGAGGGCAGATTGCTATGTTCATCTGACTGAACAAGTTTTGGACGGTGAACTAGACCAGGAGATTTCTGGGAGGTGAATTGTGAACTAGCACAGCGGGTGGCTGCACAGGAAATCACACAGATCCGGGGGCCCTTTCCACCGGCAGCTGAAGCACCTGGGAGAGAGTCAACCCTACAACTTAAAAAAAAAAAAAGCAAAAAAGCTCGGAG
>JAPYYA010004773.1:0-11439 GCA_028533165.1 Leontopithecus rosalia | reverse complement strand
GTATCTCTTAATTGGGGAATTTAGTCGATTTAAATTTAGGGTTACTGCCATTTGATGTTAACTGGCTATTTTATCCATTCGTTGATGTAAATTCTTTTTTTATGTTGATGTTCTTTAGTTTTTAGTACATTTTTAGAAAGGCTACTACTGGTTGTTCCTTTCTGTGTGTAATGCTTCTTTCAGAAGTTCTTGTACAGCCTGTCATAATTCTTATAGTCAAGTCTCTTATTTTTCTCTCACAATTTCCACCTCCAAGGAGAAACTACCGTAAATACTCTCCTTTCATTTTCAGTCAAGTTTCTGAAAAGAATATTCTATGAAATGTTTTTCAAATCTGGCTGCACATTAGAGTCACCTTGGGAGCTTTTGAGCCATACTGATGTCCATTTCCCTCCTCAAGAAACTCTGATTCCATAGGTCTAGGGTACAGTGACAGGCATCTTTTTTTTTTAAACTTCCCATGTGATTCTTATACATAGCCATATTTGGAAACCACTGTTCTAGTAACTCAGACAATGGTTGTTCATTCCTCACTGATGTACTCCAAATACTTTCTACTTCTGCTTCTCCCCTAAAACAATTCTTTTGAAGGGCACTAATATCTCCCTTGAATTCCAAGTCCAGTTAACTATTTTTAGTTTTTCTATTATTTTTTTCACATTGAGTCTTAACTTTTATTTGAAAACCTGGCTTTCTATGACATCATTCTTTCCAAATCACTTTCTGCATGTTTCCCAACTTTCAGTTCTGATTCATTTTCTCCTTCCCTCCTCTCAAAGGCCACTGTTTCCCAACCTTCTGTTCTTCCCTCTTTTTTCCTCCTTTTTTGTAAGCACCCTCATGGCTCTCTCCTCTTGCAGTGTTCTATTATTACACATTATGCTTCTGTATTTTGTTTGTTTTAATCTAAACTTTTGCTCTATAATATCAGTTCATATCTAAGAAGCTACTAAGTTCTTAAGGAATAGTGTTTCAGATCCACCTCAAATTCTATGTTTCTGTCAAACAGCAGCTTCTCCACCTGAACTATGCTTTCTTTAGTATCATGATTCTCCAGTCCTGACTTTCTTAAGAATCACCTGAAGAAATTTAAAATTCTGAGACTCTGATGGGCATGGTGGTTCACATTTGCGATACCAGCATCTTTGGAAGACTGAGGCATTCAGAGCAACTGAAATCAATAGTTTGAGAGCAGCCTGGACAACATGGTGAAACCCTGTCTCTACTAAAAATATGTAATTTAGCCAAGCATGGTGGTGCATGACCCTAATCCCAGCTATTAGGGAGGCTGAGGCAGTCAAATCACTTGAACCCAGGAGCAGAGGTTACAGTGAGCCAAGATCAAACCACTGCACTCCAGCCTGGGCAACAAAGGGAGAAAGAGACTCTGTCTCAAAAAAATACAAGGAATAAAATTCTGAGACTGACTTTCAGAAATGTGGATTTAATTGATTTGGGGTACCTGGACATTGAGATTTTAAAAATATTTCAGGTACTCATAAGTTTCAGGCAAGGTTAAGAAGCACAAGAATGAGTTTTAGTTTAAGAGTATTCAAATGTGGTCTTGTATTAGAATCACCAGGAGAGCAATTTTTAAATACCATTATAGACCCAAACCCATTTCTATTAAATAGGACTCTCTGAGGTTGGAATACAGGAATTTGTGTCTTTTTTAAAGTTCCCCAGATGATGCTTACATGTAGGCAAGGTTGACAGCCATTGCTTTGGTAGTTTCGTCTCAACGAACCAGACTGTTTTCCACACAAGTACTCATCCAGCCTACAAGTTATGTTAAACCCAGACATCATTCCCACCTTCCTCTTATTCCACACTCACATAAAATCCACATCCCATGAATCCTACATTGATAAAATATCACTTATAAATATCTTCTCTTGAATGTCTAATGGCCATGTTAAGTTTTAACATAGGTAAATTTAAGTTTTTGACATTTCTCACCAAAACAGGACTTGCAAAGTCCAACATATCATTTTGACATGTCTTTTCCTAAAATAGCTCTACAAATACAAAATCAACATTGCCAGTTTTTGAAGCTAACTTATTTGAATGACATAGATTTTTTAAAAAGATCTTTGGCTTTTTTTTGTTACTTTAGGAAAAAGTATTAAATAATAATATATAAGATTCTAGTACTTTGAGTATATTTATATAGAATGACAGAACAAGAAATTTAGGGAACTTCTGTGGTTGGAAGAAAAAAAACTTTATAAATAGATTTCATCTCTTTGTCATGAGTTAAGAACAAACATTTTAAATGTCAATAAATTTCCAAATGAAATTTGGCTTGTAAAAAAAGAAAGAAATAGTATTATATTGAGAATTAGTTTCAGCTCCTTGAACTTGAGATGTTTCTATCTGTGCCTATTTCTTCTATTTTTAAAAATATTTTAAATTTAGAGCAATAATATAATTTATATTATCTTCTTTGTTGTTAATATTGATTTATAGAATTTCTTAGTGTGCTACCTCTTCTGTTCTTTCAAGAAAAGTGAAACTGCTCAGAGATGGGTTTCCTATGTAAGTTTTCACTACCTTTTGTGTCCCCACGAGCCAGTAAATCCAGTCTGTTTTGATAATATTGTAGCCATGACACAGGCCAGTCATGGCAAGGAAAACAATGAATTAATAAGAGAAATATCTTCATATTTGTGCAAAAATCAGGATCTATCATATCCAGGTTTACTTGGTGGCATTAACATATAATAGTCCATTTGCTCACTCACCATAAATATGTAAAAAGGCAAAGTAAATAATAAAAATATTCTTTCAATCACACAAGTGGCTGAACAGGCCTAATCAATATTAACTTCATTGTTTCCCCATAATTCTATATGTTTAGCTTTTAAGCATCTGTCTTTTAAATATGCTGTTTTTATTAATTTGAAGCTAATCAACTAAAATAGGTTCATTCATTTTATTTTATCAATATCACAAAATGTCTAGGAGCCTGAGTTCTAATGAGGCAGCCATTCCAAACACGTACAGACAAAGCAGTGGTTTCCCTGGCAACGAGAACCATGAAAGAGCTCTTAGAATAGTTATTCCCACCCTTACACACAACTCCTTTTCATTTCAGTAAAGCTTCCTGTCAGAACGCATTCATCAATGTAATTTTCCAACAAAGTTTAAGAGATTGAATACGCCTCCCTACCAGAATGTAAAAATAAAAAATAAAATAAAACCTACAATCAAAAATCAACAGCTATGCTGAAATTGTAGTTGTGTCATCAGGTAATGCTTCGAAGGTAGTAAAGGACATCATAAGATTCCTGAATACAGTTAACACCACTTAGAACCTGAGATTAATTTTCATTTGATTTTTATCAGAGGATACAGAAGGTAGACGCATCAGGAGGAGGGGCAGGTGCCTTTAATCATTACCTCTAAAATTATCCCCAAAGCAGTTTTAACTTAATTTAGTAAAAGCATGTAAAAATTGAAATTATTGTGTGCATCAAATTAAAATTTAAAGTGTCCTTCATAAACGTTAACCTTTTGTTAGTGATGTTTACCAAGAAAGGCGAATTCTAAAAACATGATGTCATCGTTTCAATTAGTGAAATTAAGTGAAAGATTTTCAAATGAGGTACTTGAACTTATTTTCTATCTATGTTTGCAGCATAAAAAAACACACAAAACAGGGAGCATCTTGTGTTATGCAGCATTTCAAACAAGAGGGAATACACATCTGGAAATGAAAGGTGTTTAGTTGAAAGAATTGACCTTAAATAAAACAATTGTAACACTTTATTTGGGCTTCTTTCTGGAAATCAAATCCTTTGAGTTTAAAATACACCTACTAAATGGAATACAAAACTAAAATAACACACTTTCAGCATTTCTCTAAATGTGAGCACCCAGCAAATGTAGAGTGTATAGTTCTAGTGATTTTCTCTGTTCTCTCATCGACTACGTATCTACTCCTGTTTTTCAGCCAGCATGCGACAGCAAAGAAAGATTCATATTGCCCAGGGCTATTTCTTTAAACCAGTATGGAAATTACTTTTATCATAAATTAGGTTGTGATTTAATGTTGAGAAAAGTCTATTTTGACTTCATTTTGACCCATGACATACTTAGCCTTATAACAGCATAATAATGAGGTCAAAACTAACACTGAAAAATAACACCCACACACCCACACAAACACATATTATTTCTTAAGGAAGATGAACAAAATAAAGTTTGCATTGATTTTTTTTTTAAGCAGGGCATTCTCACTACTTTTTTGACCTGAAGATTGACAAGGAAACTCATTTCAGTTTGTAACATTGCACTGACTGTTCCAGACACATAATGAATCAAGTTGGATTATGTGGGTAGCATTTCTTCTCTTCCCTGGTGAGATAATTCATTACTTACAGCTGTGGCATGAAAACTTAAACGTTGTCTTTTTCAGAATGCATTTGAAAAGTGGGCCCCCATTCTATGTTTATTAGGAGATTTTTAAAAATCACAACTTTTATCAAGTATCAAAAATGTAAAGTGAAATATAAATATGAAAGGTGTAATATTTACTTAATGAATATTTACCAAGTATTTAGCATTTGCATATTAAGTACAGGCTTCAGGAAAAAACTGTAGCTGTGTTTAAATATCAACTTTGTTTCTTCCTCTTGCTTTAGTTTTTGAAAAATAATAACATAAATATAGATTAAATATTTTAATCTATATTCTAGTCTAGCCAATATATCTGTAATTTATATTAGCTACCAAATGTATTAGACAAATTAAAACACAAGGGTTTTTATTTATTATTATGTTTTATAAAAATATGGACATTCACAGTTTTATGCTTACCAAAGAATATGTAATTCAAGTACTTCCATGAAATAAAGTACCATAATACACAGTTCTCTACAATCAAACCTACAGTGCAAAACATCAGCTGAAAATTACTTATAAAACTTTCAATTAAACTTTTCCTAGTTTAGGTATTCTCTTCACAGTTGAGAAATATAATCCAAATAAAAGTTGAGTATGCTTCCTTGCCTCCGACTAGGACATAAAGTTGATCTTCCATGTCATGTTTCTTAAAAGCAGCTCTAAAATAAGTTTCTTTCAAACCTTCTAAATTATTCTCTTTCCCTAATGACTTGTTGTTTTGTTTCCCAGCAGAAATGACTAAAATAGCTCTATTGCACTTAATCTAATTGGAGATTTTTGGAGAAATGGTGGTTACATAGTTCTCATTAACTGACTAAAAAACTGTACCATCTCCAGAGGTATAGATAAAAAAAAGTGGGGGGTGGGAAGGAATGATTCCTTTTAAAGCTCCAGAAATGAATGTAAGTGTTCATATTCTGGTACATTAACAGTTTGTTCCAGTACATTGATATTTTATGTGGAAGCCCTACTCTGCAATTAATATGCCTGATGCAAATTGAAAAACCCATAATCCATCCTTCTCTGTTGGAATGTAAGAGTATATTATTATTGAGAAGCTACAGGATACCAGAACCATTTTTTAAACTTGAGTGCTCATTACCTTAAATCTGCATATAAAACAGTTTTGCATTCATACGAGGTAATACATAATGGAAGATATTGTGGCGCATATAAAAAAAAGTGCTCCAAATCAAAACGACCTGTGGGCTTCCTTTGTAGAAGAAATTTATGCAGTTCCAGGCATTAGGGATTAATGATAGCTAACAGCAAAAGAGGAGGAATGAGCATTAAAACATTGTGCCTAACTTTCCTCACTACCCTAAGGCTAAAGGACAAACTGAATTGTCAAATCTCCTAAAGGTAAGGACTAGGAATTTATCATTAAGCAAATATGGTATTTGGGGAATGCATCTGGTTCTGTTACATTAGTATTCAGAATATTTCCTATAGCTTTAAAGGCGAAGAGACAACCTTAATGGAGGTATGAGAGAAGAAAGATTTTAAAATCCTTTGTTTCTAACAGCTTAGAGAGCCTCTTTCCTTGTGTCTTGTTTCCAAAATTATGCATACAATTCTTCACAAGACATAAAATGCTGCTATTGTCTGCTATGATTGACAAAACCCAAGATTTTAATGAAAGTAATACTGTAACTATTTTAAAAGGAAGGGGAACCACACACCCCTAAGAGATTCAAATGTAATATGTTCTCAAAAATGGAAAGATCCCAGGGATACAGATTTATTTCTTTCATGGATTTCTCCTAAGCCTGTTCAATTTATTTGATCACCACTGCTTGTGATCCAGGCTTTATTAACATTTTAGCATTTGGTTGGACCCCTCTTACCTCTCTCTCTATCCATCACTTAAGACATTTCATGCTGCCTACTGGCAGTTATCTGTGTAATTGTTTTATTTCACTGACTAAGTGATAAGATCCTTGAGGCAAGACACCATGCGATATGACCTGTATCTTCCACAATACATAATCACTTTGATTCAAAAGATTCTCTCACAATACATTTTTATCGCAAAAGTGATTTTGTATTTATCCATTTTGGAAAAGAAATTTTTATGTCCTTAGCCCCTAAAAGTGGAATCGTACACATTATGACCCTTACACATATCACATAATAATCTTCAGGGTCAAACATTATAGTTTTCACCTGCTGCTATTCCTTTGCAGTAGACTACAACAGAAAATTATGTGCAACTTCTAGGACTGTAAAAAATAATACATATTTGAAACCATGTAAAATTAACCTTTTTTATTTTACAGATATAGAAATTTAGATCTATAAAGACTATCAGTGTGGTGAAATTCACATGGCAAGTTCATTGCAGAATCATTTTTTCCCTTTCATTTCAATTTATTTTTAACTTCTACGTGATTCCACTTTTAGGAAAAAGCAATTAAAATACAGACTGGCTTTTATAATAGTGATATATATTTTTATGTTTCAGGCCAGAATGTTGTTTCATGCTGACTTTAAAGGTTATGGTTGATATCAGATAAATACCCACACATACTCATGCACACAAACTAAGTTGGGGTCCAATAAAATAAAACTGGGTGGTTTACATATTTTTCCATTAGTGCAAATATTTTCAAAAGATAATTTTCTTTGACAAAGTCTGTGTTCTTAAAACTAACACATAGTCATTACTGGAAACTCTTTACAAAAAAATAAAAATGAGAGTGCAAAACTTGAGAGAACAAATAAAGCAAAAGAAGAGAAGTCCTCGTACAACTGAAATTCATTGTACCTGTACATTAATCAGAGAACAATATTGACTGTCATGTGGTGTGACTCATGCTAAAATGTCTCTCACAATGAAAGTAATCTCTTTTATTGGCCTCCCACAGTGTTTAAAATTTTTCATCATTTAAAAAAAGAAAGAAAGAAAACCTTTGACTTAAGATACTTCATCTTCTGACACTTTTGTTCACAAAATAGTAAAATTAAATGAAAAAGGCAGATAATATACCAACTCTGCAGGGTATAGCAGAAAATTAACAGAGGGAAAAAGAGGAACTAGAAATAGTTATTATAAATTTCAGCTAAATATTTTAGTTTAGCATAAAGAGGATATGATGAATGTAAAGAACATCATGTATAGTTCCAAGGAGAGTTGTGGAATTACTTTTTGATGATAATGTTTAAGAATTGTACAGCTTTGCAGTCAGCCAGTGATACAGATTGCTTGTATCCCTACCCAAATCTTATCTTGAATCCCCATGTGTTGTGGGAGGGATCTAGGTGGGAAATAATTGAATCATGGGAGCAGTTCCTTCCCATGCTGTTTTCATGATAATGAATAAGTCTCATGCAATCTGATGGTGTTTTGAAAGGAGGTTTCCCTGCACAAGCTTTTTTTCCTGTCTGTTGCCATGTGAGGCAACATTTTCCATCAAGATTGTGAGGTCTCCTCAGCCATGTAGAACTGTAAGATTATTAAACTTTTTTCTTTTGTAAATTGCCCAGTCTTGGGTATGTCTTTATCAGCAGCATGAAAACAGACTAATACAGCAAATTGGTACCAGGAGTGGGGTGAAATACTTCTCTAAAGATACCTGAAAATGTAGAAGCAACTTTGGAACTGGGTAACAGGCAGAGATTATAACACTCTTGAGGGTTCAGAAGACAACAGGAAAATCTGGGAAAGTTTGGAAATCCCTAGAGACCTATTGAAGAGGTTGACCAAAATGCTGATAGTTATATGGACAATATAATCCAGTCTGAGGTGGTCTCAGATGTAGATGAGGAATTTGTTGGGAACTGGAGCAAGGGTGACTCTTGTTATATCTTAGCAAATAGATTGACAGCATTTTGCTCCTAACCTGGAGATTTGTGGAACTTTGAACTTGAGGGTGATAATTTAGGGTATCCGGTGAAATAAATTTCTAAGCAGAAAGCATTCAAAAGGTGACTTGTTAGCTGGGCATGGTAGCATGTGCCTGCAAGTCCCATCTACTTGAGAGGCTGAGTCAGGATAATTGCTTGAAGCCAGGAGGTGGAGGTTGCAGTGAGCCAAGATCATGCCACTGCACTCCAGCCTGGGTGACAGAGCAAGACTCCATCGCAGAAAAAAAGAGAGATGACTTGAATGCTGTTAAAGGCATTTTGTTTTAAAAGGAAAACTGAGCATCAAAGTTTGGAAAATATGCAGCCTGACAGTGCAGTAGAAAAGAAAATCTCATTTTCTGAGAAGAAATCCAAGCTGGATGCAGAAATTTCCATAAATAACAAGAAGCTGAGTGTTAGCCTCCAAGACAATGGGGAAATGTCTCCAGGCCATGTCAGAGACCTTTATGGCAGCCATTCTCATCATAGACCTGAAGGTTCTAGAGAAAAAATGGTTTCGTAAGCCAGGCTAAGTCTTGGTGCCCTACATCCCAGCAGCTCTAGCCATGACTAAATGGGGCCTAGGTACAGCTCAGGCCATGGCTTCCAAGGGTGAGAGCCCCAAGGCTTGGCAGCTTTCACATATTGGACCTGCAGGTACACATAAGTCAAGAGTTGATTTGGGAACCTCTGCCTAGATTTCAGAAAATGTGTGAAAACACCTGAATGTCCAGGAAGAGTTTGTTGCAGGGGCAGGGTGCTCATGGAGAACCTCTGCAAGCACAGTGCAAAAGGGAAATGTGAGGTGTGCACCCCACACAGAGTCCCCACTGGGGCACTGCATAGTGGAGATGTGAGAAGAGCGCTATTGTCCTACAGATGCCAGAATAGTAGGTGCACACTAACAGCTTGCACTGTGCACCTGAAACAGCTGCAGACACTCAATGCCAGCCCATGAAAGCAGCTGGAAAGAAGGCTGTACCCTGCAAAGAGAGAGATGCAGAGCCGCTCAAGACCTTGGGAACCCTCCTGTTCCATCAGTGTGACTCGAATGTGAGACAAGGGATCAAAAGAGATAATTTTGGACCTTTAATATTTGACTACCCTGCTGGATTTTAGACTTTCAAGGGGCCATTAGCTCCTTTGTTTTGGCCATTTTCCCATTTGGAAAAGCTGTATTTACCCAGTGCCTGTACCCCCATTATATCTAGGAAGTAACTAACTTGCTTCTGATTTTACTGGCTCATAGGTGGAAGGGACTTGCCTTGTCTCAGACGAAACTTTGGACTGTGGAATTTTGAGTCAATGCTGAAATGAGTTAAGACTTTGGAAAACCATTGAAAAGGCATGATTGGTTTTGAAGTGTGTGAACTAAGATTTCAGAGGGGCTGGGGTAGAATTATATGGTTTCGCTGTATCCCCACCCAAATCTCATCTTGAATTGACACATGTTGTGTGAGCGATTCAGTGGGAGGTAACTGAATCATGGGGCAAGGTTTTTCCTATGCTATTCTGATGGTAGTGAATTAAGTTTCATGAAATCTGATGATTTTATAAAGCAGACATTCCCTGCACAAGGTCTCTTGTCTGTTGCCATATGAGATTTGCCTTTAACCTTGCAACACATTTGTGAGGCATCCCCAGCCATATGGGACTGTAAGTCCATTAAACCTCTTTCCAGTATAAATTGCCCAGTTGTGGGTAAATTTTTATTAGCAGCATGAAAACAGATTAATACAGGTAGGGTGGTTAAGATAGAGATATGGGCAAGATAGAAATCCTTAACAACAAATTCATACATTAAATTGTTTCTTCCATCCAAGATAGTTCTTTTAACATACAGGTAATCACTTTGCATATTTTGTTAAAGTATTCTCAAAATCTCTGTGAACAGAATAACTTTTAAAAGCAAGTACTACTAATACTTTCTACAAGTATTTCATAAAAGTGCTTTACAGCAACTGAGGTGGATTGGTGCCATTATGGAATAACTTTTACTTTTTTTTATTACTAAAAGTAACTGTAAATTTCACTAGCACTGAATGCATTTTTCAAATAAATAAAGAGGCTTGAAATGGTGAACAGCTATTCTTTTCTATCTACTAAGGATGAGAAAGTAGAGACTGTTTTTAAATTACAATGGAAAGCACATATGAGACATTATGTGGATACTCGAGATTATTAGGGTTGTTAGAACTTGTGCAATGTTACCGGGGGATGTTTAGGAGGCTCCTTTTAATACATTTTATTCTTTAAAAATTTTATTTTTCTAATGTATATAATCAGAAGCTCTTGAAGTAGACAACTATATAAATATTAAAGGCTCACTTCCAACACAATATTCATTTGATTAATAAAACTGAAGATAATGGAACCAAAAGAGAGCCCGCATAGCCAAGTCAATTCTAGGCAAAAAGAACACCGTGGGAGGCATCACACTACTGGACTTCAAACTATACTACAAGGCTACAGTAATCAAAACAGCATGGTACTGGTACCAAAACAGAGATATAGACCAATGGAACAGAACAGAGGCATCGGAGGCAGCACAGCATATCTACAACCATACAATGTTCAATAAACCTGACAAAAACAAACAATGGGGAAAGGACTCCCTGTTTAATAAATGGTGTTGGGAATACTGGCTAGCCATGTGCAGAAAGCAGAAACTGGACCCCTTCCTGACACCTTACACTAAAATTAACTCCAGATGGATTAAAGACTTAAACATAAGACCTGGCACCATAAAAACCCTAGAAGAAAACTAGGCAAAGCCATTCAGGACATAGGAGTAGGCAAGGACTTCATGACCAAAACACCAAAAGCATTGGCAACAAAAGCCAAAATAGACAAATGCGACCTAATCAAACTCCACAGCTTCTGCACAGCAAAAGAAACAGTCACTAGAGTAAATCGGCAACCAACAGAATGGGAAAAAATTTTTGCAGTTTACCATCTGACAAAGGGCTGATATCCAGAACTTACAAAGAACTCAAACAGATTTACAAGAAAAAAGCAAACAAGTCCATCCAAAAATGGGCAAAGGATATGAACAGACACTTTACAAAAGAAGACATACAAGAGGCCAACAAACATGAAAAAATGCTCATCATCACTGGTCATTAGAGAGATGCAAATCAAAACCACATTGAGATACTATCTCACGCCAGTTAGAATGGCGTTCAT
>JAPYYA010004772.1:0-11439 GCA_028533165.1 Leontopithecus rosalia | reverse complement strand
TTGACCTGCTGACCGAGGCCTCTCAAACTGCTAGGATTGCTGGTGGGAGACACAGAGCCCTGCCCAGGCTCCCTGATATATTTTTTAATAATGAATTTGGCTGGCCAAACGCAATGGCTCACGGGAGCCTTTCATCAAGGCACTCTGAATACCAATTAGGGCAGATCACTCAATGTTTCTGGTTAGACCCCAACACAAAAAAAAACGGTTAAACCCGGTCTCTGAAACAAAAACAAAACTTGGGTTGGGCTTGGCAGCTCTTTCCTGTAACTCCAGCACTTTGGAATGCCGAGGAAAACGGATCGTGAATCACAGGTTCGACCTTGGCCTCCAATGGCACGTCGCAGCACGCTTCGTATATAAAACATAAAAACAGAGCAAAATAAAAAATCTGAGGCAGGTATGGAATGTGCTCGCCTCCGAATCACAGAAACTATAATCAGGATGCCGTATGGAATCCTCGGGTGGCCACACCATGAAAATGACACGCACGAAGGGCAGTGATCCGTTTACAATTATATATGTATTTTTTGAATTTGTGGCTGTGTTTTAGAAATCAAATACACATAGACTTAAGGTACAAGTTACAAAAACATAGAAAGTTAACTGGACGGGGTGGTTTGGACACTTTCAACCCCAGTTACATTGAAGGCATAGGCAGGAAAATTGCTTGAACCCAAAATGCTGCTGTGGCCATAAGCCAAGATCGCACTGTTGCACTCCAGCCTGGGTGCGAATAGGGAAACAGTACGTCATAAGAAAAGGCTGGGCTAGAGGTGGACTCACGTAGGCACCCCGTTTCGTTTCACCGGTGCACACTGATCTTTCTGATATCTTTTCTTTTCTTTTTCTTCTTCCCCTATTTTAAATGTGGCGAGTTTTCAATGGGATGCCCAGGCTGATCTGGAACCCGCCATCTCAGTCGTCCCACTCACCTAGGCCTCCCAAAGTGCTAGGATTGCTGGTTTGTGTCACAGACCCCAGCCCAGTCTCTGTGATTTGTTTTTTAATAATAAAGTCGGCCAGCTGGGCGCGGTGGCTCATGGGAGACTTTTATCTAAGCAACCTGAATAGCAGTTAGGGTGGAACAGGCAGGGCTGAGGGTTTGAGCCCGCATCAATCAAAATGGTGAAACCTCGTCTCTGAAACTAAAACAAAATGTGGGTTGGGCTCGGCGGCTCTTCCCTGTAACCCCAGAACTTTGGAATGCCAAGGAGTATGGATCGTGAAGTCACAGTTTCGACAGGGGCCTCCAAGGGCACGATGCAACACGCTCCCTATATAAAACATAAAAGCACAGCAAAATAAGAAATCTGAGGCAGGCCTGGAATGCACTCACTTCGGAATCACGTATGCTATAATCAGGAAGCCGTACGGAATCCCCGGGTGGCCGCAGCTTGAAAGTGACACACAAGAAGATCAGTGTTCCGTTTTCATTTATGTACGTATAGAATTTGTGGCTGTGTTTTAGAAATCAAATACACATGGACTTGAGGTACGAGACACAAAAATATAGAAAGTTAGTTTTACGTGGTGGTGTGGACACCTGTAACCCCAGCAACATTGAAGGCATAGGCAGGAAAATCACTTGAACCCAGAAGGCCGGTGTGGCAATAAGCCAAGATCGTACCTTTGCACTCCAGTCCGGGTGACAAGAGTGAAACAGTATGTCATAAGAAAAGGCAGGGCTGGGGTGGAGTCCGGCAGGCACCCCGTTTTGTTTCAGTGGTTCACACTAATCTGTATGATTTCTTTTCTTTTCTTTCTCTTCTTCTCCTATTTTAAGTGTGGCGAGTTTTCACCGGGATGCACAGGCTAATCCGGAGCACTCGACCTCCGTGGACCCGCTCACCTAGGCCTCCCAACGGGCTCGGATTGCTTGTGTGTGTCTCAGGAAGAGGACCAGACTCCCTGATTTGTTTTTAATAATAAGGTCGGCCGGAAGGGTGGGGTGGCTCACGGGAGCCTTTCATCTAGGCAATCTGAATACCAATTAGGGTGGAACAGGCGGGGCTGTGGGTTTCAGCTTGCCCCAAACTGAATGGTAAAACCCGGTCTCTGAAACGGAAACAAAATTTGGGTTGGACTCGGTGGCTCTTCCCCGTAACTGAAGCATTTTGGAATGCCGAGGAGGATGGATCGTGAAGTCACAGGTTCAAAAGGGTCCTCCAATGGCACGACCCAACAAGCACCCTGTATAAAACATAAAAACAGCGCAGAATAAGAAATCTGAGGCGGTCATGGAATGCGCTTGCCTCAGAATCAGGTGCACTATAATCAGGATGCCGCACGAAATCCCGGGGTGGCCGCACCGTGATAATGAATCGCAAGAAGTGCAGTGATCTGTTGTAAATTATATATGTATTTTTCGAATTTGTGGCTGTGTTTTAGAAATCAAATACACATAAACTTGAGGTACGAGTTAAAAAATATAGAGAGTTAGTTTTACATGGTGGTGTTCACACCCGCAACCGCAGCAACATTGAAGGCATAGGCAGGACAATCGCTTGAAACCAGAAGGCCTGTGTGGCAATAAGCCACGCTCTCATGTTTGCACTCCAGCCCGGGTGACAAGAGGAAAAGAGTACATCATAAGGAAAGGCTGGGCTAGGTGTGGAGTCTGGCAGGCACCTCGTTTTGTTTCAGTGGTTCACACTAATCTGTCTGATTTCTTTCTTTTTCTTTTTCTTCTTCTCCTATTTGAAGTGTGGTCAGTTTTCACCGGGATGCGCAGGCTGATCTGGAACATCCGAATTCTGTGGACCCGCTCACCTAGGCCTCCCAAAGGGCTCGGATTTCTTGTGTGTGTCACAGGGCCAGGCTCAGTCTTCCTGATTTATTTTTTAATCATAAAGTCGGCCGGCCGGGTGCGGTACCTCACAGGAGCCTTTCATCTAGGCAATCTGAATACCTATTAGGGTGGAACAGGAGGGGTTGTGGGTTTGAGCCCGCCCCAATCAAAATGGTGAAACCCAGTCTCTGAAACCAAAACAAACTTGGGTTGGGCTCGGCAGCTCTTCCCTGTAACCCCAGAACTTTGGAATGCTGAGGAGGACGGATCGTGAAGTTACAGTTTTGACACGGGCCTCCAACGACACTACTCAACACGCTCCCTATATAAAACATGAAAGAAGAGCAAAATAAGAAATCTGAGGCAGGCCTGGAATGCATTCGCTTTGGAATCACATAACCTATAATCAGGAAGCCATACGGAATCCCCAGGTGGCCGCAGCGTGAAAATGACATGCAAGAAGTTCAGTGTTCTGTTTTCATTTACGTATGTATTTTTCGAAATTGTGGCTGTGCTTTAATAATCAAATACACATAGATTTGAGGTACGAGTTACAAAAATAGAGAATGTTAGCTGGACGTGGTGGTGTGGACAAATGCAACCACAGCTACATTGAAGGCACAGGCAGGATAATCGCTTCAACACAGAAGGCCGGTGTGGCAGTAAGCCAAGATCGCACTGTCTTAATACAGTGCGGGTGACAAGAGGAAAACAGTGCATCATAAGGAAAGGCTGGGCTAGAGGTGGACTCCTGCAGGCACCCCGTTTTCTCACTGGTGCACAGTGGTCTGTCTGATTTCTTTTCTTTTCTTTTTCCTCTTCTCCTTTTAAAAGTTTGGCAAATTTTTAATGGGATTTGCAGGCTGATCTGGAACACACGATCTCAGCTGAACCATTCACCTAGGCCCCCCAAAGGCCTAGGATTGCTGGTGTGAGTCACAGGGCCCGGCCCAGTCTCCCTGATTTGGTTGTCAGTAATAAATTTGGGTGGCCGGGCACGGTGGCTCACCCGAGCTTTTCCTCAAGCCCGCATCAATCAGAATTGTGAAACCCCATCTCTGAAATCAAAACCATACTTGGGTTGGGCTCGGTGGCTCACCCCTGATACCCCAGGACTTGGGAATGCCGAGGAGGATGGATCGTGAAGTCACAGTTTCGAAGGGGTTGTCCAATGGCACAACCCAACACGCTCCCTATATAAAACATAAAAAGCGCAAAATAAGAAATCTGAGGCAGGCATGGAATGCACTCGCTTCGGAATCACGTGCACTATAATCGTGAAGTTGAACGGAATCCGGGGGTGGCCTCAGCGTGAAAATGACACGCAAGAATTTCCATGTTCCGTTTTCATTTATGAATGTATTTTTCGATATTGTGGCTGTGTTTTAGAAAACAAATACACATAGACTTGAGTTACGAGTTACAAAAATATAGAAAGTTAGCTGGACGTGGTGGTGTGGACAAATGCAAACCCCGCTAAATTGAAGGAATAGGCAGGATAATTGCTTGAACCCAGAAGGCCGTTGTGGCAATAAGACAAGATCGCACTGTTGCACTCCAGCCCGGGTGACAAGAGTGAAACAATACGTCATAAGGAAAGACTGGGCTATGGATGGAGTACTGCTGGCACCCCGTTTCGTTTCAGTGGTGCACACTAATCTGTCTGATTTCTTTTCTTTTCTTTTTCTTCTTCTCCTATTTTAAGTGTGGCGAGTTTTCACTGGGTTGCACAGGTTAATCTGGAGCCTGCGACCTCCATGTACCCACTCACCTAGGCCTCCCAAAGGGCTCAGATTGCTTGTGTGTGTCACAGTGCCAGGCCCAGTTGTTCTGATTTGTTTTTTAATCATAAAGATGGCTGGCTGGGTGCGGTGGCTCACGGGAGCCTTTCATCTAGGCAATCTGAATACCAATTAGGGTGGAACAGGCAGGGTTGTGGGTTTGAGCCCACCCCAAACAAAATGGTGAAATCCAGTCTCTGAAATGAAAACAAAATTTGGGTTGGGCTTGGTCGCTCTTCCCTGTAACCCAAGCAATTTGGAATGCTGAGGAGGACGGATCGTGAAATCACAGGTTCAACAGGGTACTCCAATGGCATGACCAAACACGCACCCAATATAATACATAAAATCAGCACAAAATAAGAAATCTGAGGCAGTCATGGAATGCGCTTGCCTCGGAATCACGTAACTTATAATCAGGATGCGTACTGAATCCCGGGGTGGCCGCAGCATAAAAATGACATGCAAGAAGTTCAGTTTTCCGTTTTCATTTATGTATGTATTTTTCGAAATTTTGGCTGCGTTTTAGAAATCAAATACACATAGACTTGAGGTACGAGTTAAAAAAATATAGAATGCTAGCTGGACATGTTGGTGTGGACAAATGCAACTCCAGCTGCATTGAAGGCACACGCAGGATAATCGCTTGAACCCAGAAGGCCAGTGTGGCAGTAAGCCAAGATTGCACTGTTTCAATCCAGCGCAGGTGATAACAGGGAAAGAGTACGTCATAAGGTAAAGCTGGGCTAGAGGTGGACTCCCACAGGCACCCCGTTTTGTTTCAGTAGTGGACACTGATCTCTCTGATTTCTTTTCTTTTTTTTCTTCTTCTCCTATTTTAAGTGTGGTGAGTTTTCAATGGGATGCGCAGTCTGATATGCAACCCGCGACCTCATTTGACCGGCTCACCTAGGCCTCAAAAAGAGCCAGGATTGCTGGTTTTTGTCACAGAGCCTGGCCCAGGCCCCATGATTTGTTTTTTAATAATAAAGTTGGCCAGCCGGGCCCGGTGGCTCACGGATCCTTTTACGTAAGCAATCTGAATACCAATTACAGTGGAACAGGTGGGGCTGTGGCTTTGATTCCGCCACAAACAAAATGGTGAATCCCGGACTCTGAAATGAAAACAAAATTTGGGTTGAGCTCGGTGGCTCTTCCCTGTAACGCAGCATTTTGGAATGCCGATTAGGACGGATCATGAAGTTACAGTTTTGACATGGGCCTCCAACGGCACTACTCAACATGCTCCCTATATAAAACATAAAAGCAGAGCAAAATAATAAATCTGAGGTAGTCCTGGAATGCGCTCGCATCGGAATAACGTACACTACAATCAGGATGCTGTATGGAATGGCGGGGATGCTGTATGGAATGGCGGGGAGGCCGCACCGTGAAAATGAAACACAAGAAGTGCAGTGATCCGTTTTCATTTATATACATGTATTTTTCGAATTTGTGGCTGTGTTTTAGAAATCAAATACACATAGACTTGAGGTATGAGATACAAAAATTTAGAAAGTTAGCTGGATGCGGTGGTGTGGACACCTGCAATCCCAGCAATATTGAAGGCATAGGCAGGACAGTCGCTTGAACCCAGAAGTCCGTTGTGGCAATAAGCCATGATCACACTGTTTCATTCCTGTGCGGGTGACAAGGGGGAAACAGTACGTCATAAGTAAAGACTGAACTAGAGGTGGACTCCCGCAGGCACCCCATTTTCATTCACTGGCTCACACTGATCTGTCTGATTTCTTTTCTTTTCTTTTTCTTCTTCTCCTATTTTAAGTGTGGCGAGTTTTTAAGGGGATGCACAGGCTGATCTGGAACACGCGATCTCAATTGTCCCGCTCACCTAAATCTCCCAAAGGCCTAAGATTGCTGGTGTGAGTCACAGGGCCCGGCCCAGTCTCCCTGATCTGTTTGTCAATAATAAAGTCGGCCGGCCAGGCGCCGTGGCTCACCCGAGCTTTTCCTCAAGAGAATCTGAATACCAATTAGGGTGGAACAGCCGAGGTTGTGGGTTTGAGCCCGCATCAATCAAAATGGTGAAACCCCGTCTCTGAAACCAAAACAAAACTTGGGTCGGGCTTGGCGGCTCCCCGCTGATACCCCAGCACTTGGGAATGCCGAGGAGTATGGATCGTGAAGTAACAGTTTCGACAGAATCCTCCAATGGCACAACCCAACACGCTCCCTATATAACATAAAAACAGCGCAAACTAAGAAATCTGAGGGAGGCATGAAATGCACTCACTTTGGAATCACGTACACTATAATCAGAAAGCTGAATGGAATCCGGGGGTGGCCTCAGCATGAAAATGACACGCAAGAAGTTCCGTGTTCCATTTTCATTTATTTTTTTTTCGATATTGTGGCTGTGTTTTAGAAATCAAATACACGTAGACTTGAGGTACGAGTTACAAAAATATAGAAAGTTAGATGAAGGTGTTGGTGTGGAGAAATGCAAACTGAGCTACATTGAAGGCATAGGCAGGACAATCCCTTGAACCCAGAAGGCCGGTGTGGCAATAAGCCACAATCACACTGTTGCACTCCAGCCCGGGTGAGAAAATGGAAACAGTACATTATAAGGAATGTCTGGGCTAGAGGTGGACTCCCGCAGGCACCTCGTTTTGTTTCATTGGTGCACACCGATCTGTCTGATTTCTCTTTTTTCTTTTTCTTCTTCTCCTATTTTAAGTGTGGCGAGTTTTCACCGGCATGTGCAGGCTGATTTGGAACACGTGACCTCCGTGGACCCGCTCACCTAGGCCTCCCAAAGGGCTCGCATTGCTTGTGTGTGTCACAGTGCCAGACCCAGTCTCCCTGATTTGTTTGTTAATAATAAACTGGGCCAGCCAGGCGCGGTGGCTCACGGGAGTTTTTTATCCTGGCAATCTGAATACCAATTAGGGTGGAACAGGCCGGGTTGTGGGTTTGAGCCTGCCCCAAACAAAATGGTGAAACCCGGTCTCTGAAACGAAAACAAAACTTGGGTTGTGCTCAGTGGCTCTTCCCGGTAACCCCAACATTTCGTAATGCTGAGGAGGACGGATTGTGAATTCACTGGTTCCACACGGGCCGGCAAAGACATGACCCAACACGCTCTCTAGATAAAACATAAAAACAGTGCAAAATAAGAAATCTGAGGCAGGCATGCAAAAAGATCGCTTCCAAATCACGTACAGTATAATCAGGATGCCGTACGGAATCCGGGGGTGGCCGCTTAGTGAAAATAACAGGCAAGAAGTGTAGTGTTCCGTTTTCATTTATATATGTATTTTTTGAAATTGTGGCTGTGTTTTGGAAATCAAATACACATAGACTTGAGGTATGAGTAACAGAAATACAGAAAGATAGCTGGACTTGGTGGTAGGGACACCTGTAACCCTAGCTGCATTGAAGGGATTGGCAGGACAACCGCTTGAACCCAGGATGCCGGTGTGGAAATAAGCCAAGTTTGAACCATTGCACTCCAGCTCGGGTGAAAAGAGGAAAACAGTATGTCACCAGAAAAGTCTGGGATAGGAGACCCGCAGGCACCCCGTTTTGTTTCAGTGGTGCACTCTGATCTGTTTAATCTCTTTTCTTTTCTTTTTCTTTTTCTCCATTTTAAGTGTGGCGAGTTTTCACCGGGATGCGCAGACTGATCTGGAAACCGCGACCTCAGTTGACCCGCACACCTAGGCCCCCCAAAGAGCTAGAATTGCTGGTTTGTGTCACAGGGCAAGGCCCAGTCTCCCTGATTTCTTTTTTAATAATAAATTCGGCCGGCCTGGCACAGTGGCTCACAGGAGCCTTTCATCCAGGCACTCTGAATATCAATTACGGCGGATCACTCGAGGTTGCTGGTAAAATCCCGCCTCAAACAAAATGGTGAAACCCAGTCTCTGAAACGAAAACAAAACGTGGGTTCGGCTCGGCGGCTCCCCCCTGTAACCCCAGCACTTTGGAATGCCAAGGAGGATGGATCGTGAAGTGACAGGTTCGACACGGGCCTGCAAAGCACGATGCATCACGCTCCCTATGTAAAACATAAAAACAGAACAAAATAAAAAATCTGAGGCAGCAATGGAATGTGCTCGTTTTGGAATCATGTACACTTTAATGAGGATGCTGTACGGAATCCAGGGGTGGCAGCAGCGTGAAAATGACACTCAAAAATGCAGTGTTCCATTTACATTTATATGTATTTTTCGAAATTGTGGCTGTGTTTAAGAAATCAAATACACATAGAATTGAGGTACGAGTTACAGAAATATAATAAGGTAGCTGGATGTGGTGGTGTGGACACCTGCAACCCCAGCTTCAATGAAGGCATAGGCAGGAAAATTGCTTAAACCCAGAAGGCCAGTGTGGCAAAAAGCCAAGATTGCGCTGTTGCACTCCAGCCCGGGTGACAAGAGGGAAACAGTACGTCATTACGGAAGGCTGGACGAGACGGTGGAGTCCCACAGTCACTCCATTTTGTTTCAGTGGTGCACAATGATCTGTCTGATTTCTTTCACATTATTTCTCCTTTTATCCTATTTTAAGTGTGGTGAAGTTTCACCGGGATGGGAGGGCTCATCTGGAACCTGCGTTTTCAGTTGACCTGCTCTCCTACGGCTCCCAAATTGCTAGGATTGCTAGTGGGAGTCACAGAGCCCGGCCCAGTCTCCATGATTTGTTTGTTTATAAAAAAGTAAGCCAGCAGGGCCCCATGGCTCACGGGATCCTTTCAAACCGGCAATCTGAATACCAGTTAGGGTGGAACAGGCTAGGTTATGGGTTTGAGCCCGCCCCAAACAAAATGGTGAAACCCTGTCTCTGAAACAAAAACAAAACTTGGGAGGGGCTCGGCGGCTCCCCCCTGTAACCCCAGCACTTTGGAACTCGGAGCAGTGCAGACCATGAAGTCACAGGTTCAACACGGGTCTCCAACGACACGACACAACCCGCTCCCTATATAAAACATAAATACAGAGCAAAATAATAAATCTGAGGCGGGCATGGAATGCGCTCGCTTCGGAATCACGTACACTATAATCATGATGCCATAGGAAATCCCGAGGTGGTCGCAGCGTGAAAATGACACGCAAAAACTGCAGTGCTCCGTTTTCATTTACATATGTATATTTCGAAATTGTGGCTGTGTTTTAGAAATCAAATACACATAGACTTGAGGTACGAGTTACAAAAATATAGAAAGTTAGCTGGACGTGGTGGTGTGGACAAATGCAAACCAGCTACATTGAAGGCATAGGCAGGACAATCACTTGAACTCAGAAGTCCGGAGTGGCAATAAGCCAAGATCGCACTTTTGCACTCCACCCCGGGTGACAGGAGTGAAACAGTAAGTCATAAGAAAAGGCTGGGCTAGAGGTGGAGTACCGCAGGCACCCTGTTTCGTCTCAGTGGTGCACACAGATCTGTCTGATTTCTTTCTTCTTCTTCTTCTTCTCCTATTTTAAGTGTGGCCAGTTTTCTCCAGAATGCGCAAGCTGATCTAAAACCCGCGACCTCAGTTGACCCCTTGACCTATGCCTCCCAAAGTACTGGGATTGCTGGAGGGAATCACAGAGCCCGGACCAGTCTCCCTGATATCTATTTTAACAATAAATTCGGCCGGCCAGGCGCGGTGGCTCATGGAGCCTTTCATCCAGGCACTCTGAATACCAATTAGGGCAGATAACATGATATTGCTGGTTAGACCCCGCCCCAAACAAAATGGTGAAACCCCGTCTCTGAAATGAAAACAAAACTTGGGTTGGGCTCAGTGGCTCGTCCCTGTAACCCCAGCAGTTTGGAATGCTGAGGAGGACGGATCGTGAAGTCAAAGGTTCCACACGGGCCTGCAAAGGCACAACGCATCACGCTCCCTAGATAAAACATAAAAATAGAGCATAATAAGAAATCTGAGGCAGGCATGGAAGGCACTCGCTTCGAAATCACGTACACTATAATCAGGATGCCCTACGGAATCTTAGGGTGGCCACAGCGTGAAAATGACACACAAGAAGGGCAGTGTTCAGTTTTCAATTATATATGCAATGTTCAAAATTGTGGCTGTGTTTTGGAAATCAAATACACATAGACTTGAGGTACGAATTACAGCAATAGAGAAAGTTAGCTGGACGTGGTGGTGTGAACATCAGCAACCCTAGCTACGTTGAAGGGGTTGGTAGGACCATCGTTTGAACTCAGGAGGCAGGTGTGGCAATAAGCCAAGATTGCACTTTTGCTCTCCCGCCCGGGTGACAAGAGGAAAACTGTAGGTAATAAAGTCTGTGCCACAGGTGGATTCCATCAGGAACCTCGTTTCGTTTCTGCGGTGCACACTAATCTGTCTAATTTCTTTTCTTTTATTTTTCTTCTTCTCCTATTTTAAGTGTGGCGAGTTTTCACCAGGATGCGAAGGTTTATCTGGAACCCCTTACCCCAGTTGACCCGCTCACCTAGGCCTGCCAAAGGACTAGGATTGCTGGTTTGATTCACAGGGTTCGGCCCAGTTTCCCTGATTTCTTTTTTAATAATAAATTCGGCCGACCTGGCGCGGTGGCTCACGCGAGCCTTTCATCCAGGCCGGTGTGGCAGTAAGCCAAGATCGCACTCTTGCAATACAGCACGGGTGACAAGAGGGAAACAGTACGTCATAAGGAAAGGCTGGGCTAGAGGTGGACTCCCGCAGGCACCCCGTTTGGTTTCACTGGTGCACACTGATCTGTCTGATTTCTTTTCTTTTCCTTTTCTTCTTCTGCTATTTTTAGTGTGGCGAGTTTTCACCAGGATGCCCAGGCTGATCTGGAACACGGGACCTCCGTGGACCAACTCACCTATGCCTCCCAAAGGGCTCGGATTGCTTGTGTGTGTCACAGGGCAAGGCCC